>JAUCMT010000059.1:14574240-14592315 GCA_032357475.1 Enteromius thamalakanensis
AACCTAAATAATACGTCTTGCAGATGTAAATGCAGACGTCAAATAGACGTCTCCTAGATGTACGTGTGCTATCTGGGTTGGGACGACCAGAACCTGGACCTCAGACTGGGCCGAAGGTGTACCTTCCAATAAAACAATGACCCTAAGCACACAGCTAAAATAACGAAGGAGTTTAAAAAAATCAATCGAAAAGAGTGAAAAATGTAAGGGGGTCTGAATACTTTGCATACCCATTGTATGTGTTGCACGTGGTCGTCTTTCATGTGCCTTTAGTTTCTAACAAGTTGATTAATGTAATTATGAAGGGCTCGAATAATCCTTAGTTTGAACACATAATGCATCTGTATTATTACATACATTGTTCACATTTTTTGCAGCATTATACCTGAACTTCTTACACAACACAAACATGCAGTAACATGCTGCTCAAACGTTCTCTGTAAAGCTGATTAGGTGTAAAACTAATGCTTTCAACTGACATATCACACAAAAATGCTCTTCTGAAAACATGTTGCTCGAGTTCAGATGTTTGGATGTTACCAGTCACTGAAACTGTTTTCTGTCAGGCTTCACGGTTCTCTTATTTTTACTGATTTGTAAAGCCAGGTATCTGTGCAGATTTCCTGATTCAACCAAAATTTTTATGTTTTAAAACAGTAGTCAGAACATCATGTGGCAACATAGCAACACCCTGAAAACTGTAGTGTGTTAAAACTACTCAGAACACCTTAGCAACTGCATAACACCCTAGCAACCACCCACAATGCCCTGTTAACTGCAATGTGTTAAAAAAAACACATATAACACCTTACCAACCACATAGTAAGACACTGGCAACCGCCAACAAAACCTTAAAAAAACACCTTAGCAACACCCTAGCAATCACCCACAATGCCCTGGCCACTGTAATGCGTTTAAAAACCTACTCAGAACACCCTAGCAACCACAGAGAAACACCTTGGCAACCTCCAACTATACACTGGCAACTGTAATGTGTTTAAAACCTACTCAGAACACCTTAGCAACCACATAGAAACACTCTGGCAACCTCCCACAATACCCTGCCAACTGTAATGCGTCTAAAACTTAGTCAGAACACCCTAGAAACCACATAGAAACACCCTGGCAACGTAATGTGTTTAAAACCTACTCAGAACACCTTAGCAACCACATAGAAACACTCTGGCAACCTCCCACAACACCCTGCCAACTGTAATGCGTCTAAAACTTAGTCAGAACACCCTAGAAACCACATAGAAACACCCTAGCAACGTAATGTCTTTAAAACCTACTCAGAACACCTTAGCAACCACATAGAAACACTCTGGCAACCTCCCACAATACCTTGCCAACTGTAATGCGTCTAAAGCTTAGTCAGAACACCCTAGAAACCATATAGAAACACCCTGGCAACGTAATGTTTTTAAAACCTACTCAGAACACCTTAGCAACCACATAGAAACACTCTGGCAACCTCCCACAACACCCTGATAACTGTAATGTGTTTAAAACCTACTCAGAACACCCTAGAAACCACATAGAAACACCCTGGCAACGTAATGTGTTTAAAACCTACCCAGAACACCTTAGCAACCACATAGAAACACTCTGGCAACCTCCCACAACACCCTGCCAACTGTAATGTGTTTAAAACCTACTCAGAACACCTTAGCAACCATATAGAAACACCCTGGTAACGTAATGTGTTAAAAACTACTCAGAACACCTTAGCAACCATATAGAAACACCCTGGTAACGTAATGTGTTAAAAACTACTCAGAACACCTTGGAAACTACATAGCAACACCTTGGCAACCTCCCACGATACCCTGGCAACTGCAATGTGTTAAACTACTCAGAACACCTTAGCAACTGGATAGTAACACCTTGGCAACCAACCACAATACCCTGGCAACTGCAATGTTTAAAAAAACACTAATCAGAACACCTTGGCAACTACATAGCAATACCCCAACAACCACCCACAATACCCTGATATTTAAACAATACTCTGAACCACTTAGCAATGGGAATTTATTTTAAAGAAACATTGGCGTGAACTCATAAGTGGGTCCTCACTGGTCAGGAGCAGCTGATACTGAGGAATCCTCTGGATGGGTTTCAGCATGTAATGTTTCACGGCCAGGTTTGCACAGCATGGAAGGCTCTGTGTCAGTGAGAGAGAATGCAAGAAAAAACAAATCAACCCAACATACTAAAAGACAAAAACTAGAGCATCCTGGTTACTACTGTCTGAAGTGAACTGAACAAACAGGTCGAAGTGGTTTGTCACCTCAAACTCTCGGATGGCTTTGGCAAACGATGGGTTTTTCCGGCAGTGCTCTTCTAGAAGGGCCACATTCTTGTCGAACTCGCGAATATAAGTGGAGTACATTTTCAGATAAGGGCCTTTCTTCACAAATATGTCTGCTACACTGCAATGCTCGTTCCTGTTTGAACAAAGAAACATCTATAAATAGTACACATAAGTTTACTCTCTGGCATCATTTATGTTGTTCTGAACCCGCCCAATATTCTTTAATTCGTGGAACACACAAACAAAAAAGATATTATGAAGAATGCGCTGGTTGCTCTTTTTGAGATCAGTTCCATTTGTTGACGAATCATTTGATTCAGACTCAAAAGAACATTGCTAATTGTCAAGAAGGACTACTGCAGATGTCAAGATTCACAGTAAATAATCTACATTTCAGGATGTTTTTCACAGAAAGATATGATATTGCTTTAGAAATTAGGAGAATAGTGCAAGAATCATTTCTATGATATTTTATTGTGCATTTGGTTCCTTTTTGAAGATCAAATGCTGCAGCCCTTTTCATTCAATTTGTAATTGCATGGAAAAGAGCAACTAGCGCATTCTTTTAAGTTTCTTATTTTTTTGTTGGAAGTAAATTAGTACAATTTTTGAATGACAAGTGAGTAGATGTTAAAAGAATATACTTTTTGAAATATTTACATTGTTAAACTCATTTCAATGACTAGCCAAATCTAGTGGATAAAATTAACCCCAAATATTATATGAGTCAATGATATGATGTGTATATTTGGAGCATCTATTATATTAATCAATACATTGACTTAAACAGTTAAGATATTTACTGTAGAATAAATTAAAATACTAGTGCTGTCAAACAATGTATTGCATCCAAAACCAATGTTTTTGTTCACATAAATATTTGTGTGTACTGTGTATATTTATTATGTATACATGTATACATTTATATTCATATAACTATATTAAACTATATTAAAAATATTTATATTTAATATAACTTTTTAATATATACATGCATATTACATAATAAATATAATTAAAATAGTTTTTGTTGCTTTGCTTATAAAACACCACATTTATTAAATGTAATATTTATATTTATTTCATATTTGCTTGAATATTTAATTTATCTTAAATAGGAGCCAACATCAGTACAAAGAGTACATTTCGAAAACTTATGTTTAAGACACATTTGTTTTAAACTGCATTTTAAATGTCAGTCTTATACACAAAACCAGTCATATTTCAATTTCTTGAAATTGAGATGTACATATCTGTATAAATAAGCTTTTCATCGATGCATGGTTTGTTAGGATAGGGCAATATTTGTGTGAGATACAACTAAATTTTAATCTGAGGATCCAAAAAAAAAAACTTATTATTGAAAAAATTGCCTTTAAAGTTGTCCAACTGAAGTTCTCAGCAATGTATATTACTAACCAAAATTATTTTATTATTTTAGAAATGTACAAAATATCTTAGAACATGATATTTACTTAAAATCCTAATGATTTTTGGCATATTGACCTATATAATGTATTGTCTACAAATATAGCTTTTGTGGTCCAGGGTCATTGACTTATGTATCAAACATAAATTTGTCAAAAGTTCTACAGTGACAGGTTCCATGAAACGGTGACCTACATACTGTAGCTACTGACTTCCCAGAAGGAAGGTATGCTTTATTGTTTCTTTCTGATAGTGTGTTGATGTTTTTTTACCAGTGAGCAACCCGTTCCTCCAGCTCTCTCAACAGATCACAGTTGAGCTCGTACAGCTGCGGCAAATGACACAAGATCTGGTTCAGGACTCGCTCGTCGATAACGGGTTTCCCCGCCTGACAGGAGGCCTTCAGGACCGCGTCGCGAAAATCCTGCAGGGCAAAAGGAAACGATATTAAATTACAGAAAACAAAACCCTTATTTTAGGTTGCTATTACAAAGACCTTTTACCATCAGTAACTCTAAAGTCTTGCTAACTTAACGCAATACAAATATCGTAATTGTTCGAATCAGCTCGATTAACTGGAGCCTGGCAGACCCAGTTCCTGTATTTTTCTTATTATATTAAATAGAATTTTCCATATTCAGGTTCATACGGGTTTGGAATGAGGGCGAGTAAATAAGGGTGAACTCTTTCTTTAGGAAAACAATGGCTAAACTGGTTTTATTCACTCCGGAGTGTCTGTCACTCTCCTAAAAAAATAAAAAAAAAATACAAAGACTTCTTTCTGTGACTCAAAGCTGATTTTTGTAGACAGTCTTTAGTGTCACATGATCCCTCAGAAATCATTTTAATATGATGATTTGCCACTAAAGAAACAGTTTTATTTATCATCTCATGTTAAAGACTGTTGCTGCTAAATATTTTTGTGAAAAACATGATTCGATTGTCTGATGAATATTATTTATTAGTTCAAGTTAAGATCAAGTTAAAGGGATGAAAATGAAAATTCGGTCATTAATTACTCATCCTCATGTCATTCCAAACCCATAAGACCTTTGCTCATCTTTGAAACACAAATGAAGATATTTCGGATTAAACCTGGGAGCTATCTGACCCTTCATAGACAGCAAGGATCCTTACACGATTAAGGCTCAAAAAAAAGCCACCCGGATGTAAGCAAGGCTGATTACGTCAAATATATTAAAGCTTGTGTATGCGCTGCGTTGTAACATTCTCTAAAATGGCAGAAGACTTAAGTCACAGGATTCAATTATTAAGTTATTTTTGTTTTATTTGCACAAAAAATTGCAAAAGGAAAGTTGATCCACTGATGTCACATGGTTTTACTGATGGTTTTGGATCTGGGATCATTTCAGTTGTGTTGCTGTCTATGGAGGGACAGATAGCTCCCAGATTTCATCAAAAATATCTTAATTTGTGTTCTGAAGATGAACAGAGGTCTTATGGGTTTGAAACGGCATGAGTGTGAGTACTTAATTACAGAATATTATTTTTGGGTGAACTAACCCTTTAATGTCTTTCCTAAATAATAAATAAATGAGTCCTCTTGTGGCAGAAATACTGAGAAACTAACAGGTTCATTGTATTACTGCTACTGCAAGTCAGTCTTCTTTCACTAATAATGTATAAGAAGCAGACCAAGCATTAAAAAGTAGATTTAGAAAAGAAGCCCATGTGACTGATTTACTCCCATTTCATGAACCAGGTGCAAAAGCATGGCTTTACATGAGACATTACGTAATGGTTGCTACTTAACGTTGCTACTTAATTGTCGTCTCAACTCAACTCAACTCGAGTCATAGTGAACACTTACTACATGGAGGAGCTTCAGCACTTTCACAAAGCTGGAAATAAACAGAGAAACAGTACAACAGTGAGAATTTTAATAAAGAATACAACTTAAGTTACTACAATTATTCATACAAGACTTACATTTTCTCTGACGATGCGATCTCGTTTACAATGTGCGCAACCTTGGTCTTCTTTGCTTTAGTCTAGACAAAAAATTAAAAATTACTATCAAAAATAACTACTTCGCTCTGATTAAATAAGTAAACTATTGGTAAGTTTTTTTTATATATACTTCGTATATCATATTGTGTCATATTTCCAGAAATATATAACATTTATTTTTTTTAGGATAAAAAAATTCATAACATTTCAGTGCCTGTTTTTCTCTATTAATACTGTTATCCTCGTCTTCTGAGCTGCCTTCATCTTCTTCTGAATCATCCACTTCCTGCACATTTTCCAACACGTTTCTGAAAAGAAATCAAAAGGTCTCTCATATTTTAATTGTATGTGAGAGGAACTGAGAAGCCCATCACCTAATGTCCCTTCTTCCCACCGTATCAGCTTCAGAAGCAGAAGAGTTTATAATAATGACTCAGAATCTGTAGTATGAATGAGATGTAGGTCAAATGTGAAGTTATTCAGCAAACACCTTTTCAGAGCGCAGCGGCCATTCTTCAGATTCCGAATAGGTGCGTCACGTTACTCCAAACCAAACGTGTTTTCAAGTTTGTATCGTCCTTATGTTTTGTTGGTGCCATCAGCCAGCAAATGTCTAAATATTGCGTTGTAAACAAGAAAGACCGAACCGGACTTGACCTGTCAAATTATCCCTGGCTTCTGCCTAGTCTCAATTAAGTATTTTTGTTATTCATATAGTTGAAATGCATATGAAAATGTAATTAAATTAAGGTTAATTTAAAATCAATATTTTAGTTATGTTTATTTTTCTGTATTTCAAAATTAATTGAAAAAATAAAAAAATAAAAAAATAAAATATATATATTAGGGCCGGGACTTTAACGTGTTAATTTAGATTAATTAATTACACAAAAATAACGCGTAAATTTTTTTTAGCGCATTTTAAATCGCATTTATTTTTACACCGCGGAACGTTACTCACTGGATGAGTTTCGGCGGACCGATTATACTGGAGCACCAAGTAGCGTATGTACTTAAAAGTAGTGATGCACCGATCCAGATCGACCGATATGTTTGCGTGTTTTGTCAGTAAAGCCGTCCTGTAATCAGCGGTAAATGCCATCAGGTACGTGATTTCACATTGTTGCACTGCTGTAAACGGTGCTCTATTTAAGCCCACTGAAATGAATGCAGACACATCAACATCAGTGTCTCCAGGTCCAAAAACTTTCATATTCAAAACATTATTTTTTGAATATGAATGTGTTGAATATGTTTTTATATTGTTTATCAACAGCTTACATTTTTATATTGTTTGGATCAACTAACTGAGTAGACATATATGAATGTTTATTCATAACCATATACTGAAAATAAGCAGGTCTAAGTATTGCTATCTAATGCTAATTGTTTAGCTAACAAGCTTGCTGGTGCTAAGTTAAGGTCATTTTTAGATAATGTCCAAATGTTTTTGATATTACATCTGAGGTGAAAAAGAAAGAATGTGATGTTGATGGATCTACAGTAATAATCAAAGTGGGAAGTATTTTGCCAGGAGTATTTTTACAACACAGACATGGTTTGAGAAGTACTGCATTTGTGTACTTCGTCCACCTCTGTTAAAGGGTTAGTTCACCTTCATGTTGTTCCAAATCCATAAGATCTTCGTTAATCTTCAGAACACATATTAAGTTATTTTTGATTAAATCTGAGAGCTATCTGACCGTCCACAGACAGCAACACACAACTGATGTTTTAAAAGGAAAAACAAGCTCCTCAAGTCTGGAAAGGTCCGGATTCGAACACCCGCAGACATTGGACAATTATTAATTAACATCCATGCATACTAACCTTTCAAGGAACTGCTGCTCTTTGGCGTCTGCGCAGGGTTCTGGGAACACATCAGGAACTTCATAAATACCATCGTCCTCATATTTTGAAGAGTGGTATTGGTATTCATTGACATCCTGTGCCTTTGCAGGGCTAAAATGAGGCAGGTTTTCATATTCTGCGATATCTTCGTATGCATGATCTTCATCAACACTCTGCTCAACTCCTGATACATTCCCATTCACCACTCGCCCCAAATTCAGCCCATCCGGAGGTCCGTTGTGAAGTGGCACAGGTTTTTGAGAAGACTCCGTGTCTTCTGACCGTTCATTAAAAACAGGAGCAAGATCGACAGCCTGTCCACTCTTGACTGATAACTTAGGCACCTTTTTACCACGGTCAAGGTCCATGATTCTAAGAAAGGAGGTCTTCTTGAGGCCATCAGGTTTATGGATGTCTGCTGAAGATAAGGACTTGGATTTAGGCTTTAAAGTCTTCTTGTTTGGCACATAACTTGCTTGCTTCTTCTCAACTGCAAGAAGGGGATGTCCTTCAACATGGCTGTCGCTTCTCAGTGGAGATTTGGACACTGGTGTCTTTTTAGGATGCTTATCTACTGAAAGTTCTGTAGCCCTGATGTTGTCGTGCCCGTGACCATCAGCTTGAGGTTTTTGAGTCTTCTTCAGATGTTTATTGGTTGATACCAAGACCTCAACAACCTCATGGGTTGCATCCAGATTCTGTGCTTTCTTTCCAGTCCCCTGTCCAACAACATCCTGGGATTTATTTTGTTGGATCCGAGGGGTCTTCTGACGGGGGGCAGCTGTTGGAGCCCTTGATCCTTGAGGGTCTTTGTTCTCTCTAGAATGTCTTAAAGCATTGATGTTCACCTTTGGACTTTCTGTTCGTAACGGATCTGGATTGTTTACATCAACGGGTAAGACGGTAAACTCTTTCTTGGTGAGGCCTGTGGACTCTTGAAGGACAATGCTGGATTGTTCCTTCATAGTTTTGCGCTGCATGACTACTAGTGGTGCTTTTTTAGGTGGCTTTGTAGGGGATGGAGAATATTGCGCACTACTTAAGGTTTCTAGAGGTTCTGGATCACTATCAGCAGATGACTTAACACTAGAGACAATGTTGTTTTGGCGTTTCCTGTTCGTGTGCATCTCAGAACATGTCTGAGGTGCTTTCAAAGGCTCTGTGTTCTGGGATATTTTCTGAGGTTTTTCAGTTGGATGGAAATGGTTTTTATTGGATGAACTGTGCAATTGCGACAAAGTCGGTGTCACTAAATGCTTCTGCTCTTCTGGTGTTCTTAAGGGAGGTTTTAATGGGCTCTTTCCGGGTCCTTCGGTTCTGCTCACCTTAGACTTATCAGGACTTTGTTGATGAACATTTTGGTTGTTTTCCTTCGGGGAGCAGTCGGCACAGTTTCGGCCACTGCATACGCAGATAGGAATGATGTAATCCCACTCTGGCTTGTTGCTATTGTGAGTTTCATTTCTGACATTTAAAGCACCAACGCTCTTTATGATATCAGACTTCTGTTGTAAAACAGCTTGATGGCCTGCTTTGGACGCAAGGTGTTTGGGATTGAAAGTGGGAGGGGGGAGTTTGGATATGCATGGCTTTGGTGCCACATCAGGCTTAATTTTGCATTTGACAGCTGGGGAGGTGTGCTGGTAAACACACAGCTTTGAAGCAGGTGGATGTTCTGTTGGCATCGGGGCGGGGAGAACCTTCGGTTTTGGGGCCAAAGGTGGTTTCTGATCACCAGCTGAAAAGAAAAAGAAAGGCACATAGAGAAACTTGAATTTCTTAAAAAACCAATGATAATAATAATAATCTGAGGAACATTTTACTACTATAAAGAACGTTTTGTGGAAAGAAAAAGATAATAATAATAATAATAATTATCTCTTTGTTAAACTCCAGTACTGGTCTTAACATATATGTTAAAACATGAATGGATTTTTATCCAGTAATGATGATGCTTTTAGGGGTCCGTTTGACCCCAGCAAACAACTGCAACATCTGAACATCCCTATGCCCTACTCCCTTCGAAGGGCAGACCCTAAAGTGTGTTCTTTTAGAGGTGTGGAGCATTTCTGTCTCCTATAAGTGTTTGAAACCCTCTTGGTGAAGGAAGTGATGGATCAAACGTTACCTTGACAACGTTATGCGTGCGTGCAGCATTCAGCCTCCAACAGTTGTTGCAAATAAATATTACTTCTCATTATTATTATTTTATTTAAATATTGTCTCACTGTGTTTTATTTACTTTTTCAAACTACAAGTGCTTAAACTTGCTTAAACTACCGCCTAAAATCATATTTCTATCACTAACAAAAATATGTTTGTATGTGAAGTCAAAATTTATCCAAACTTTGTTTTAAAATGCATCGCAAGGGCTAACTGAAATCACTTTGGAAATCACTTTGGTGAGGTGACCATCATGTGTTCGGGACTTCTGAAAGGGAATCAGTTGCTCACTTTCATTTGTAACGTCCCTACAAATGGCGTCCCCTTCCTGAAGTGCCCTTTAAGAGAGCATCCGTTTGGAATTCGCCCATAATGTTACATTTTTGGGTGAAGTTACTTTTAAAATTAGTGCATTACAATATTGTGATATTCATAAAAAAGTAACTAATTGCATAACTTTTTTGTCACTTGGTCTGGGCTTGCCTTTTGTTTTCGAAACAAAAACCCAAAGGTTATATTTTTAGCATCTGTACCCTTTCACAGCAACAGAGAAATAAATACGTTTCTCTCAACGCGGGGAAAGGAAAGATGGTGTAAATAAATGTGAAACAAAGTAACTATTTTGTGTTACTTTTTCACATATAATACATACATATTCTTTAAGTTGTCAACTCATAAAATTAGGAAAAGTTATAAAACGATCCATTAGCTTACATTAAATAGGCTTGGAGTCTCATTGTTCTCCTAAGCACTTTTAAGATGCTGACGTTTCCAGTTTCTACTTCATTACATCTCAAGAATGTACTGTACATGGAAAGTCCCCGGCTTCAATGGATGTAAATCAGAATTATATTGTATATTCTATTGTATCTGATTTAGTTAAAATAACACTTTTTTTTAAATCTGTAAATACATGTAAGACTGAGACTACAAACAACTACATATATTTTTGTTTACTCCAGTATATATTTCAGGTAGATAACAAACTAAACCTCCCCGAAAGAAAAAACTAAAAAATATGACAACTAGTTATTTTCTCTTATCTCTGCCTTTGCATTTAAAAGTTAATTAAATAAAGAGCCTTTGCACATTTGCCTTTTTAGTCATTCACGTTATTTAAATATCCCATCAGCTTGTAGTATAATTAAAATGCTTGTAGTTGTGACTTAGTGTGTATTATGTGTAATGAAAAAAAGGCACTCACCTGCTCTCTTCATCGTCCCGCAATTTTCACTTATTCATGACAGCAAAAGTCTTCTGTGTCTCCAGGCGCATATTGTCTCGAAGTTTAACGACGTGATCCAAGGCGATGTTTCAGTCTAGTTTAATGAGGAAAGACTGTGATCAAATTCTTTGAGAGGCTCGGGGAGGGCGGGTTACATCTGTACACACGTGCCTTTGTGTGGAAAGTAATTCAGGTTTCGGTAATCCCTGCCATTGTGCGCCTGGCTCTGTTTACCCGACTTATACTGCGTTCATGGCGAAGTTAAAAGTCCCATATTTGCGTTAATACAGGGAGCATTGCACGGAAATAGAACTCCATCTATTTTTTTGTGCTGAATGTATCCATCAGTAAAAGGAATAAGTCTGTTACTGATCACAATGACGATTCCAATCACATTTCTGGACGCTAAACGCCAACATTAGGTTTTACATTTTTTCAGTGCCTTAGGTTTCAAAATTTAGCATAGATGTATTAGTGCATATATGAATATGTTGGCTAAATGTGGAAAATATTTAGCGATAAACTGTATTCCAGCTATGAAACCCAACCTTCTTGTTTACATTTGTGAACGAATCGAATTTTGAATCAGATTCAAACCGCGACCGGTCTGAACGATTCAGTGATTCAGCAACTCGTTGATTCATTAAACCGCCTCGGACGTTTAATCCATAATGGACTATATATGGTTTTGTTTGCATGTGGATGTCAGGTAGTGTTGTTTTTCAACGAATAACCTGATCTTCTGAAACCACGTATTAAAAGCAGAACGGCGTTTAGTGGGGTTCGTGTTTACAACGCAGAGGTGGATCTCTGTATTTTAGAAATTGGTTAAAGGAGGATAAAAAACGCCCGTATCGAGTTGAATGCCGCTGTTATAAACTCACCTTTATTTCCTACTACAAAAATAGATGCAGCATCGAGTCCCACATATGAATCTTTTGGTGAACCGTTTAAAACATTTCACGCTTTGAATGAACAGATTCGCGGAATTAAGTTACGATACTGTATTCATCCAATCTTCTAGGTGACAATGAAATCTTTAATACTTTCATTACTTTTTTTAGATTGCTATGTTGATTCATTTAATATAAACTTAAGTTTGTAATTCATCACAGGAAAATCAACAACATTGGGTTTCTCCTTGTCTTCCAGTGCTTCATGCAATATTTTTTTTACTATACGATTATATTAGGCTTTTAAAGGTACGTCTAAATGTTTATTCTAAATCAAAATAAATCTAAATTAAAAGGTATATAACTTAAATATAGCTATATACTTCTAGCTATATATTTAAAAGTGCTAAATATTTAGAGGATGTGCAATATATATATTTAGCTACTCTTGCATATAGTAATGGTAAATACATTTTGGCTACCTGGGATACCATTACTATATGAAAGTGTAGCTAAATATAATATAAAATAAAAAAAATAGCATAAAGCTTATTTAGCTAAATCTTGCAAAAAATCATTTGTTTTGTAGTTAAACCTGGCTAAATCTGTTCCGTTTTTTCTTTTTACACGTTTTATTCTACAAACGGTTCTCCATAGACTACCATACACAAGCTTGTACACAATTAAAAATCTTTTGTGATTTTTCAGGATTTATTATTTTGTCAATATATGGTGACTGTCTTTATTATGTTTATTTTATACCCAGAAAAGGTACGTTACATACCCAAGTCAGAGTATCCAAATAATATATCGGCGCTCTCCAGTCAATTTTGCAAAGCTCATAATGTAATTTATGTCCCTATGTTTTTGTGCTATACATACACAAGATAAAAAAGGTGATGATTTTTGCAAATAAAACTAAATTAAGGCTGAATTTACAGTCATGCAAACCTTGGTCATTATACACTATGTCTGTTTTACACTTTTTTTAAGGTTATTGAAGAAGCCTATTTAAGTAAAAAATTGAGCAAAAGTATTTAAGATCTAAACATTGCAAACACTGAAGCTGCAGGAGCAGACATGTTCAGGATCTGCTGGAGATCAGGTCTGCATCAGTGATCACATGACATCTGAGAGTGAACATGACTGAGGATCTCCTGTCAGTCAAAGCTGGAGCGCTTCTGAAATACAGCACAGACGAGCAGACGGCGCCCTCTGCTGATTCACAGTCCAGGCCTGACCTAATCTGACCCACAATGCATCACTTCAGTGCTTCAGGTTGGGAGCCTCTCCAAGCTCGTAAATCACAAACAATAAAGTTTTTGGAAAATCTAAAAATGCACACAGTTTCCTGTAAAGGGTTAGTTTTAGGTGTAGGGTCAACGGGCAATACCACACACAGTTTGTACAGTAGAAACACCATTACACCTATGAGGAAAATTTGAATGTTCTTGCTAACTTTCATTTTTGTGAAAATGGCTCAAATCAGTTAATTTAGAGAATTGAATTTGAAATGTTTTAATGACTTTTTCAAGTCAGCTTAATAAGGGTTTCAAAACGTTCAGAAAACAACGTTGACGTTCCTGTAAGACTCATCAAATCAAACTTTTTAAACATTTTCCCTAAAAAAAAATCATTAAATTCCCATTTTATATCAATCTCTTGTCTATTTCACTTCTAACATCATATGTTTTACTGTGTCATTTGTGTAATGGATGAAGTTGGGCAGTATTACTTTGAAGTGCTCAGAAACAAGTGACTGATATAATGGGCTGTATGGAGACATGGTTATCTGTCTGGACCATTAGTCTGCTCGACCACAGAGAAGCTGAGCCTCATCCCTCTTTGTTTGACCAGCTGCAGTAAACAGAGAAATTGTATACCAACACAGACCTAAAAATTTAGCTTGGTCATATGCTGACATGACATGCAAGCAAACTAATGCATAAATGACATTTTTGACTTTGATCTAATTGTAATTAGAAGTTGAATTTTCTTTTATTGAGCAAAAGCATAAATGTTGGTTGAACAAAAAAAAAAACACGCATTTCCTTATGTTTGCTTTAAAACTAGCATTTCCCACTTGGGCTGCAGCAAACGATTATTATGATAACTGTCTAATCTAATGATTATTAGAACGATTAAGTGACGAATCGCAGATTTCAAGTCAAGTCACTTTTATTTCTATAGCGCTTTTAACAAGGAAGATGCAGATATCCCATTAAGATACTTTGCAAGATTGTCAAGAACTTTGCCTTCATCAAGACTAAGACCTTCTATCTTGAAAATAGCTGCTGCTATTGGGTTGAGGATTCTCAGGCTGCTAGTCACTCTTTCCCAGAACAAGATTCTTTTGATGGCACTTTCAATATGGCCATCTCTTGCAAAGACTCCTTCCCTTCTAGCAGACTATCATAGGTAATGAGAACCCCTTTACCCCGTCGAGTGATGCTGGGGAGCTTCTTGTTTTTTTCTTTTTGCTTAAAGAGATAGATTGCTCAGGCCACCTGTTTGCCCTTTAGATATTTTACTGCTTGCTCCACTGCCTTGTTCATTGTTTTCAGTGTCATGCTGTCAGACAGCTCTCAGATTTCATAAAAAATATCTTCATTTGTGTTCTGAATGAACATGAGGCCTGCTCCACGTATGCCAACCTTCATGTTTGCAGCACTGTCAGTTAGAAATGCACAAACCTTCTTAGGTCCAATATCATCGATGACAGCTTACAGCTATGTTGGGGTCTGCGTCTGTTGTCCTTTGTGTCCATGCTTTTACAGAATACTGGTTGAGGGGTGGTGACAATGTGGTTGATAACTGGACATTTGAACACCCATCAGAGATGATAGAAATGCAGTCTGCTTTGTGAACAGTTTGCTTGAGCTTTGTTACACTCTGTTGAACTCTCCATCCACCAAATGAGTAGATAAAGCATGTCCAGTGTATTACACGGGGCGAAGAACATTGAGGAATCTCTTACATTAGACATTGGACGTGTGCATTACAGGTGAGACCGTGTGGCCCGAACAAGACATTCGTCAGCATTTCTCTGGCTACGTTCATACACTGAGTGAAAAAATCATCCGATTTTAAAGTTGATATATGAATATAAATTTATTTATTTGACTTAGTGTTTTATCACTTTTTTTAAAATAGAATAATTCTAGATGTTGGCCCAGTTTAGTCATAAACTTTAACAACAAGTAGTTGATTAAGTACACTATAAATAAAGAAAGTGCTATTTCATTCATAGATGTTTTGCATAATCACACTCGAAAAATACCTTGATACAGTACATTTGAACGGCTGTGTGAAAAGCAGGAGATCTGTATTCTGGCGGGTGAGGGTTGTACTAATCCGATTGGTTGTTGTGTTTTTGGAGGCGGGACCAAGCCCTGTGATTGGTTGTGTTCTCGGTCGATCAGCCTCCCGGGCGCTAAACGAGCCACTTTTCTGGAATCGGCGAAAGACACCGTGCAACGTCACCAGGATCAACTTAATATTCATGAGCTGAGCCTTTTCCGTGGTATGATTGGTGACTGGGCTGAGGGGCGGGGCTTGAGTGGCGTGTGGGGCTGGGCGTAGGCTGTACTGCGCGCTCGCACACACACATTTACACACAAAAATACACACTACAGCGGAGCACATTGTTCACACTGGACTGTCTGCTACATCCAATGCAACTCAGGAAAATCTCGAAATAAACGAAATCTCCTGGAGAGTGACTGTATCCGGGGATTCAGAGGTGAAGTGACCTTTCCTTTAACTATTTTAAGCATAAATCGTTTGATTGCAGTGCAATATTGTTAGGTGACCAAGTGGACCGACCCATAGTGGCAAGTAACGTATTGTTTACCTAAAACACATTTATCTATTAATTTACACACAGATTATTGGTGCGTTTTTATAATTGCATGGAGAATGTTTACATGTGTGCGGACGATCAGTCATCGATGGATTCCAGAACTATTCTGTACTTTTAATAATCAGCGTTTTATTTTAAATGATTTGATCAAAATAGAAATAAAAAACAAATATAGTATTTTAGTATATTGTTTTTTATCCACACGTCACAATGAAACCTGCTCGAGCATCTAAACACTGATTCGGATCAGTTTACTGAACCAGACTCTAGTAATCGATCAAACTGACCGTTGCTGTTTTTCCCGCCAGCTTGTCGTTATCAGAAAAGATTTCTTGTTTGACGCTGAATGTAAACAAGTTGTCTGTCGTCTAATTTGTTAAGTTTTGAAAGCGTCCATGTGACAGTTATGAGCCTCTCTGTATAAACTCGGGTGACGCCCCATAGTACCGGACGAACAATTGCAAATTTCTACTATGACAAAGACGAGCTCATGAATATTAAGTAATCTATCCCGCGGTTGCTTCAATGGCGCAGGATCGTTTGCTGAATATTGAATTAGTTTCCGCTGACGTCGATTGTGAGCGCGCCAATAGCAAAGGCTCCGCTTATGAATATTAATATACCTCGCCATAGTAGGATTCATAGTTTCTGGAGGTGCGGAAGTTTAATAATCTGTTTAAACTAAGGTCAATCAAGTTAAAGTACAACCGTTTGATATCACCTGGAGTATATTTTATGCTTTACAGCCAGTTTTTGTGGATTTGAATACAAATTGCTAGTATGTTCTTCTAAAGGCCATGGATACTGTTTACTATTGTTTATGGTGATGTGAGTAGGTAGGAAATATTATGATTCAGCTTGACATATTAATATGTATTTAGGCTCTTCACTGTGAAGAGTGCACTAAATTGACATTATGTAACTTTAATGTTTATGGACTGTGTAATATATTAAAAATTAACTATAACCTGCTAAAAAAACAGATAGTGGGGTTTTAGGCTTGTTGAATTGAGAAATCAGCTATCCTAGCCAAAGATCTGCCTGATTAGACATGTTGGATATCTAAAACTAAAACTCTTTTGTTTTGTTCTTTTATTCCTAATCGAAGAAGAAACAAAAATGGAATAATATATAAATGTTAGATAGGGGAAAACATTATCTTAAATTAAAATTAAGCAACTAACTAAAATAATAATTCTTGAGAAGTTTAGGTTAAAGTACTAAATAAAAAGAAAGAAAGAAATGACCTAGTCACCTAGCAAAATTACTTAAAATGTAAATTCAACAAATACCAAAATATTAATAAATACTTTAATAGTATATTATAATAAACTAATTAAAATGCTAATACGGTTTAGGTAATAGTACTAAATTAAAATACAGTGAAAATCATTCAAATGACAATAAAAATGGCAGTCACATAGTAAAATTATTAAAACAATATTATTAAACACTACTATATGAAGAATACACTAAACACCTGCCATTGAACAATTAATTATTTTTATTTATTTGAGAATATTGTTGCATCACGATTATATGAATGCGTTCCTTTTTTTTTTAGATAATTTATTTATTTTCCTCCATAACCTGCAGTCATGCGTTCAGACCAACATTGTCTTGAAGTGACTGCAGTGTAGGGCAGCACATTTAGGCTAGACAGATGTAATCTGGCCAGAGCTGGTTATTTTGGGGGATGATGTCAGTCGCTCGCTCTGGATCTGTTATGGTTCCTCAGTGTTCGATTCCTTCGTCTCCCATGTGATATTACTTGTACTGTCTGAACCCGGCTGGAAATCGCCTAGGCCTGCTTCTGTTGTAGGTTTGCGGCTCAGGGAAAATTGATACTTCATACTCTGTTGAGACCATTTACTCGTGCTCTAACGTAATGTGTAAAGCAATATGTGATTTTAAATTACCCAAACTGTCAGGACACAATGATGAGCCAAATCATTTTCACTTCCAATCCTCGGTATTGGATGTATGTCGGTAGTGTCAGTAAGTTTATCCTGAGCATCTAGAGGGACTATAGCGTTTCATATTGGCCGCTCATGGTGACAGGGTGAATGTATGCGGCTCTAAAGTCTTGGCAGGTCCCAGAAGCCTAGTCTAGTTCTTGCTTTCAGCCTGTAGTTATTCAGTGATAAATCACATCGCTTACTGACGAAGAGGAATGCTGTCGCTTTCCTAGGCAATCACACTTACCATATTCACCTGACAGATGATAAAACGGGTGAAATATTTTCTAACTCTAGGCGTAACTAGAGACCAGAATATCACTCTAGGGATTAGGGATGCTCATTTTAACCGTTTAACCGTTAACCGACCGATTTGAAGTTTAACCGATTAACACAATCAGTTAAAC
>JAUCMT010000059.1:14602222-14619132 GCA_032357475.1 Enteromius thamalakanensis
TTAAATACCGTAATTTCATTAACTGATATAATGTTAATATACCAACCTATTAAAGTACTGAAATCTGTTTTGTAGCTCTGAAATACACTGATAAGCACCATATGGAGGACATATAGGATATTGCATATGAACATATGCAATAAACATTCATTTAACAACATTACATGTAACATACAACCGTAATAAACAGAGCTGATAAGAAAAAAACTAAGATCAAACCATTATAAATATAAATTATCAAATTCAAACAAAATGCATTGCAGGGAATTCTGGGAATATCAGTTTAAGGGTTTTCTCTGTAAATTTTACAGGAATTTGCTATTAACCGTTTAACAGGTTTTTACCGTAACAATTTCAGTTTTTTTTACCGTAAAAATCAAGGTAATTTTTTACACTGATTTTTAAGTAATTGCTAAATATTGTCCTATCCTAATAAAGCATACATCAAAAGATTATTGTTGCTTTCAGGTGATGTATAAGTCTCTATTTCAGAAAATTTACCCTGGTGACTGATTTTGTGGTCCTGGGTCATGTATTGTATGATGATGTAGCCGAACTGGTAAAGTTTGTGCAGATGTTGTCTGGTGTCTGAGCTGGTGTTTTGTGTCGTCTCTCAGGGAGCAGATCAAGCGAGTGAAGGACTCGGACGACGTGCCCATGGTGCTGGTGGGTAATAAATGTGACCTCCCGGCCCGGACAGTGGACACCCGGCAGGCGCAGGAGCTCGCTCGCAGCTACGGCATCCCCTTCATCGAGACCTCAGCCAAAACACGACAGGTCCTGACAGACACTTTTACTGTGTTTGTTTATTTACTTGCAGCTAAACTAGTGACCGTGTATCTAGTGTCCAGACTTCTTAAAGTATAGTGTCCTAAATAATTGACCCTCCTACAATACAGTATTTCTGACCAACTTTATTTTAAATAAACAGTTTTTTTGTCTTTGCTTTGTTTTTATTTGCTGGGGTATTTTTTTTTTCTTCTTTAAAGCATTTCTTTGTTTTTGTTTTCTTTTTTTGCTTTGTTTTGTGTATGTTTGTTTGTTTGTTTGCTGTTTTTCCTTTTCTTTTTTGGTTTTGTTTTGCTTTGTTTTAGTTTGTTTTTTCCCCCTTTTAGCATTTGCCCTTTTTGTTTTTTTTTTTCCTCCATAGTTTTGTGTTGTTGTTTTTTTTTTTTTGCCTTTTGTGTATTTAATAATAATAATGTAAAAGAAAGATTTCACCCAAAACCTAAAATGTTTCATTTTTGGCTAAATGTTAGTTCAGGTGTTTTTAATATTTAAATTTATTTAAGTATTTTCAGTTTTGTTTTTATTATTAAACTTTAGTGAAGTGTAAATAGTTTAATATTATTAGTTATCTCAGTTTTATTAAAATGAAAATAAGAAATGTTGATTTGGCAACTAGCTGAAATAACGTTAACATTAATTATAAACAATAAATAAATAAAACTAAAATTAAAAAGTTGTTTTTCTTTTTTTTTTTCTCTTTTTTTTTTGGTTTATTTGTTTGTTTTAATACATTTTATTCCAGTTAATGTTTATTGTATGTCCAATAAAAACCAAATCAAAGTTATTAGAGTTTTATTTATTTTTATGTTTTTAGTTGTGCTTCTAGTAAACTATAATAAACCTGCCTCAACTAGAAAACAAGCCTAGTTTTTACAAAGACTTTTGTGTAATGATGAAGTACACAAGTGCTGATTGTTTCTTCTTGAAGATTTGATAGTTTGTGTCTTTCAAAGACAATGTTTATGATTTTGGTTTCCTGAGTCTCAGGGCTTTGGTGGTTCTGGAAGATGTTCTGGATTTACAGTATTTAGTGCAGTAATTCTCCTCTGGCCACCTACACACACACACACACACACACACACAGAGGGTGTTGTATAACACTGCAGGGAATGACTCACTGCTGCTTTGAGTTTTGCCGATCTGACGAGAGCTTGAGGAAAAGGCCGAGAGCAGTGCTGCAGTGTGTCTGGCTTCATGCACAGACCTGATCTGAGTCTATCGATAACGTCTGCATCTGTGTGTGTGTGCAGGGTGTGGAGGACGCGTTTTACACACTGGTGCGAGAGATCCGTCAGCACAAGATGAGAAAGCTGAACCCGCCGGACGAGAGCAGTCAGGACTGCATGAGCTGCCGCTGCGTCGTGTCATGACCCAGGTGTGCCAAAACACCCCGCAAACACACAGACTGAGGACATAATACACGGGACAAACTAAACCCAACTTCAGCACAGAACCACTGCATTTATGTATTTATCTGTGGTGTTTGCTAAAGCTAGCGTCACTGTTATTGTTATAATCACACATGAGAGGATTAATAAACACCGCTGCATTTATTTGATCAACAATACAGTGACGACTCTAATATTCTGAAACGCCTTCTAAATGAATGTGTGTTAAGAAGTTATTCCTGGGACGCAAAGCTGAATTTTCAGCATCACTGCTGATTTGATTTGATAAATATTTCTGCTTATTATTTGACAAATAGAAAGAATAAAATAACAGTGTTTATTTAAAAACAAAAGTGTAATATAAATGTCTCTACGGTCATTTTTGGTCAATTTTATGCACCCTTGCTAAAAAACTTGAAACTTTTATTACAAATGAAAAATTCTACTTGCCAGGAACTTTTCACTTAAATTTTTAAATATATATGTACTTTTTGTTTTTTTTAATATTAATGATGTTATTGTATTTGTGTTTTACTGAAAAAAAAAATAATAATAATAATTATTACTAGTCTTAGCAGTAGTGTAAAATATGAATTATGTTCATTAGAATAATAAATTATTATTTTTGGTGAATAAATAAATAAATATATATGTATACATATAAACAGAAAATATTATATTTATATAAATAATAGTCATATTATTACTTATTAGTAAGTCTTTTTTCAATTTTATTTTAATATATGCTTATTAATAAATGAGAAAGTTTCTAAATTATATTTGTTGAACTGACTTTTTAATAAAAAATACGTATAGATTTTAAACTATTTTCTAGTTTTTCAAGTATAGTTTTTCGTTTTTTTTATTACTACATTTCTGTTTGTGATATAAATTATATTTATAAATTATAAATTCATAAAAAAAAATCATATATATGTTTATATGTATTTAGTTCTATTATTGTTTTTTATTTATTAATAAAGCAATAGATATAGATTTTTGTAGACTTCAATAAATAATAAGAAAAATTCAATTAAATAAGTAAAAATGTTTTGCAATGTTGGAAAGAACAAAAATAAAAAAGCTAAAGTTGAAAAGCAGCCACATTTTGATTGTGATTATGGTAAAGACAGTTGTCAGCAAAATGCCACAAATTATATTGATCCCAAAAAGCAGAACATGAGTTGTTTTACTCACTCATATCTTTACCTGATGTTTTCTTTCTTCAGCTGACTGTGTGAGTCGGGAGAAGTTTACCCATGGTTCCGTGCGGCAGACTGGAGCAGAGAGGAGAGATGCAGCGTCTCATCTGAAAGAGACTGTTAGCGTGAGCGCTTGGCCTCCTGCGTGACGAACATTACTAGCAGGACCTCTCTGGACGTCCACGTCTGCCTGATAAACACCACTAATGACTGACCCCTTCTCCTCTCCATCTGTAAGCCCAATCTGCTCACACTGGCACCTCCCTGGACTTCTGATAAATTATTGTTCCTCAAGTCTCAACACTGGTCTAAAACGGACTCGGCATGTCACATGACCTCAGCGTCTCACACACATACCTTCCTCAGCTCCGACGGACAGACTGGACACCGGTGACCTCATCCTATGACCCCCATCCCTCCGCAGGAAAGCATAGATATACAAGTGTTCACATCTGTCGCAAAGAGCCGGAACTCTGTAGAAATAATCCAGAGGAGTGTTGTTTTTTGTGTTTTTGGCTTGACGTGCAGGTTGTTTTAACGAAACGTTTGTGGAGATCAAGCGAGAGCATTAGTTCTGTGTGTGTTATGAACGAGCGTTTTCATTAGAAAATTAAACAGGCTGACTGAATTTTCCTAAATAAAAACTCTGGAGTTGATTGAAGAAGTTTTTTTTGTTTTGGAAGTCTGTGGAAAATGTGTGATATTTAAACAATTTTCAAACAGATACCTCAATAAACATTAAAAACAAAAAAACCTTTACCATGTAGAGACGTGAGTGAGGAGGTAATAGCGCCTCTCTGTGGCTGTTTAGTATGGTTAATGTGTTGTTTAATAATTAGTAACATGGGCATTAAAATATTACTGTCAGAATTTTTTCTCTTCTGCTCATCCAGACTGCATTTATTTTGATCAAAAATACAGTAAAATTGTAAAGAATTCTTACAATGTAAAGGAACATTTTCTATGTGAAGTTATTATAACATGTAATTTATTCCTGTGATGAATTTTCAAGCATCATTACTCCAGTCTTCAGTGTCACATGATCCCTCAGAAATCAGCTAATAACAGAAGAGACCTAAAAAACATTAAAATCTTACTGATCCTTTTGACTGTGTGTTTGTCTGTCTATCTGTGTGTGTTTGTGTTTCTGTCTGTCTGGGTGTGTGTGTGTGTCTATCTGTCTGTGTGTTTGTCTGTCTTATCTGTTTGTGTGTGTGTATGTGTGTGTGTTTGTCTGTGTGTATAGGTTTTTATATCCTCATGGGGACCAATTGTCCCCACAAAGATAGGAATACTAGTGAATTTTGACCTTGTGGGGACATTTGTGAGGTCCCCATGAGGAAACAAGCTTATAAAACATACAGAATGAAGTGTTTTTTGAAATTGTAAAACTGCAGCAAGTTTCCTGTAAGGGGTAGGTTTAGGTGTAGTGTTTTTGTGGGGCAATAGCATATACGGTCTGTACAGTAGAACAAACGCCTATGGAGAGTCCCCACAAGGATAGCAAACCAGACAGTGTGTGTAAGTGTTTCTGTCTGTCTCTGTGTGTGTTTATTAATTAGATCATTAATAACTAATAACAAACAAACACCCATAAGCTCCTCACTCACTGCTGATAGACAGTAATGAACTTTGGTCACTGAAGTTCTTTTACTGTTTCATCACTTTAATTGTTGCAGACATACAATAAAATGTTAATATTTAATTTTTAAAGACCTGTTGGTTTGTGAATCTCTGAAGTAATTTGAACAAATCAGAACAGAGTTTAATATTCTTTCTGAAGATTTCTTCAAATACCTGCAAATCCCACATTCTCTTTTAAGGCAGAATAAATTTCGTGCTAACATAGTAAAATTTGGAAGGAACCATAATTTCAGCTAAAGCTCTTAAAAGGATTATGTCCAAGTTTTATGCTTTAATGGTGCATTCGATTTTTCAGCTTATGATCTTTAAAACCCCTGTGTGAACAGGAAATGGGGGGATCATTGAACTCAGCAGATTGGACCACAGTTTGTAATGGCATTTTCCCAAAATGTACTCCAATCTCGACATGAACAAAATTTCACATTTTTTAATAGAATTTACTTTACACCTGTCCGTCTACATAAAATGTTTCCAGGTTATTCCCTAAAAAAAAAAAAAGGATTCTGTTGAAGTGGTCAACACCCCGGGTTGTTTGTTTGTCTGATGGTTGTGTTTTTACTATTTGAAAATCCTTAATAAAAAAAATTTTAATTATATTTTCCTGTAATAGCGGGTGCTGTCTAGCTTCTAATCTCATCTACTTCCAGCTGTTTTTAGCTCTACAAAATCGCTTGTTTTACTGATTCTATTTTGAGGTGGATAAAGGTCTAATAACATTTCTAATTTTCAAAAAAAGAAAAAGGTAATTTAGAGCATTTTTCCTGCAGAAAATGACTTGAAAATGAAATGTTTTCATTTTGTTTATAACTCTTCTGAAGTTATCAGAGCATTGTGTTGTCTAAAAAACAATAAACAACTGAAAACATGGCAGATTATGTTTTACTCAAACTATAAACTGTTAATCCTGCAGAGAACCTAATTGATTAATCATTTATAATTGATATATAATTGTATCATATATCAGGGAGCCACATTTTAGGTGTGCATAATTTTAAAGAAAGTTTTCTTTTACAGATAAAAAAGAAAGAAAAAAAAGATTTAACTTAAAAATGATCAAATGCAATACTAAAGCAAAAATACAATTTGCTCATTGGGTAAGAAAATTAAACACAGAGAATTAAACACATTTTAACTGCAAAAGAATCAAGGAATTAAGGTGAAGAATTAAGTATTATACTATTAATAATAATAATTAAAAACTAAATGAATAGTTAGTTGTGCTGTCAAACGATTAGCTGTCGTCTGCAGATATCACGGAAGATTGTGTTTACCAACAGTGGTTTCTGGAAGTATTCCTGAGCCCATTTAGTAAAGTCAGTGACAGAATCATGAGATGAGGGATGCAGTGTCGTCTGAGTGCCTGAAGACCTGAAGAAAGGTGTTTGACCTTGTCTCTTACACACAAAGATTTCTCCTGTTTCTCTAAATCTTTTAAATCTCTGATACAGTTTGTTTAAAATTTCTCAATGGTAGTGTAAAAAAACACCCATTTTACCTGTTCAGAACACTCTGTTCCGTGTACTTCCCCTTTAAATCTTCATGAGCTCTGCTGACCCCGCCTCTCTTTTCCAAGGCACTCTCAGAATATGTTTGTTTAGCCGTATTTTAGTGGATGAAAGTGTAACATTTCTCAGTTTAAAAATTTGTTATGTTTTGTGTATAAAGTATTAGCTCATGCGTGTAATGACTACAGCATGAGCGTTCGGATCCATGTGCAAAGAACTTTATCTCAGTGGTCAACAGGCAGGGTCAAAAACACAGGCAGACAGGTACAATAGAGGCAAGGCAAAATCGTGGTCGAGATACAGGAGCAAATGGTCGAGGAAGGCAGCAAACGATCACAGAGTCTGTTAACAGAACGATGTTAAAACAAACAAAAGAAAGAAACGTTTAGTAGTTTGCTGGTGCACGTCAATACTTGAACAGATGAAAATAAACCAGTTAAACAATGGGTGAGAGAGGATGTGGTGACAGACAACAGCTGAAGTTGATGATTGCTAAATGGGAACAGATGTGGGTGAGCAGTGCATGATGGGAAATGAAGACCAGGATAGAACGAGTCCCAGGGAAGGTGAAGTGAAGCAAGTACCCTCTAGTGGCGCTAGAGGGCACTCATGACAATGTGATTTGAAAGTCTTTTAGTTTATTCAAATTTAAAAAGCGTCCCATCATTTCCAGAATTCGGGTTGTGTTTGTATTTGATAAATGTACAAATATAGATACTATATAAACAAAAACCTTTATTTTGGATGTGATTGATCGCAATTTTGATTGTTTGACAGCGCTAAATAAACTTTACATTGAACATAATAGAGCACAAAATGCAGCTATTCGGGGGTTTATCAGTGTTTGTGTGTTTGTACATCAATCACTTACCAGGCTAACTACTTCCTTCCAGCTTTGTTGTGCTACAAAACAGTCGTGTTTATGTGCAGTTTATTTACTGGAAGTCCTTTAGCTTGTAGATCACAGTTCATGACAGTAAATCTCGCTATTGGCTGTTTCTGGCGATAACAGAGTTTATTGGGCTGAAGCAAGGGTTCTTAACCTTCACATACTTCCTGATGTGAAAAACACTGCAGAGTCTTCAGGAGCAAAAAAACACTTGGTCTGTTTGATTTGAAGTCATGACCGTTACACCAGTCCGCGATCTGAAAAGGGTCTTACCTAAGGTAAGCAATTCTGATGGAAAGGTCTTACGATATGTCTCTCTTACACACGATGGCATTCACAAAAGTCTTGTGTGTGCGTTTTTAGACGTATGATCACAGAAGAAAGGTTCTGTCAGAGATCTCTACGGTTTTGTCTCAGCATCGGTACCTGCAACCAGTCCTGTCGAGATTTGGTGAGATATTCACATCTGTTAGCAATTTGTATAAACTCTGTGGGTTTAATGGCATCTTATATAATTTGCAAAATTGTTATTGTCTTAAAATCTAACTTTCTGTTTTGATGCTAAACAGTTTTAAAGGTTGATGTTGTAGGAGAAGCTCTACAAGATCTAAATAACATCCTACTTTCAATGTTCTGGTGCTTTAAATATAAATAATAACTACTTAATTAATTACGAAATAAATATATAATTTCATTTACATAATTAAAAATAATATTATTATGGCAATGGAAATCTTTTGTTAACTTAAAATTACTGTAATGAGTAAGTGACATGACGGCCTGCTATTTGATCACATGTTTTATGTGAATATAATAATTTAAGTCACGTGTTTATGATTCAGTGCATTCCTCTGTGCTTTACTAGTGATTCATGCTTATTTCTTTGTTTACATAATATATGTGTGTGTTTACTGTGTACATTAATATATAAATACATGCATGTTTATAAATAAGAAAAAAATGTGTTTCTATATATATATATATATATATACACACACACACACACACACAACATTTAAGATGTATATATATGTATATATATATATGCAAAATACATACTGTCTGTTTGTGTATTTATATTTACATAATAAATATACACAGTAAACATAAATATATTATGTAAAAAAACATGTTTAATTTGGATGTGATTGATTGCGTTTAATATATTTATGGGATATTACATTTAACATATTCATTCAAAAACGTCGTACAAAGATAACAATATTCTGGTACTTTGAATGATAGTAATAATAATATACCTATAATTAGTAGGCTACAAATAATTATAGAATAATTTTAAAATAAAAAATATATATAATTAAATAATATTAAAGTTTTTTTTCTTTTGTATTTACAATAAAGGGCATGACTTAATTTGAATTTGATGTAATTAAATAATCCAACATTTTAATACAAAAACATATTTTTAAATAATATAATTGTTATATTAATAATATAATTACATTGACAATAAAGAACATGATTTAATTTGAATATGATGTAAGTAATAAACTACTTCACAGAAACTTTCTGAAAAATCTTACCTTGTCCCTTTTTTAAAAGTGTATTTTTTTAAAACGTGTTCATGATACATAGAATTTACTTACCTCTTTTTGTATTTTTCTTGCACCTTTCTCACAGTCTTTAATGATGGCAAAGCGAGGACTTTGGCCGGTTTGACTGGAACTATTGAAGTGTTTTATGAAGGTAAGGATAACTGGCCATTACCTCTGTTTTATGGTCAAGAAAGATTAATATAACATATATGACACGTCTACACATTATGCTTCAGGGAAACGCTACAATATTCCAGTAAGTTTGTGGCTAAGGGAGAGTTATCCACGCAGTGCGCCCATCTGCTATGTGAAGCCCACGCCGGAGATGGTGATCGTGACTGGCAGATACATCAACAGCAACGGAGAAGTCCTGATGCCTTACCTGGACGAATGGAGACACGTGAGTCTACCTGAACATGCCGCAGAAACTTTGACCTGCCACAGTTCTCTGTGTTTATGACATTATGTGCATGTTCATGTTTTTTAGACGCAGTGTGACCTGCACAGCTTGATTCAGGTCATGAAGGCTGTGTTTAGTGAAGTTCCTCCTGTGCGTTTGCGTCTTTACCCAGAAGACTGTAAGTATAGTTTTCTCAGACTCTTCATTTCTGTGTAGAGCAGCTTTACTCCTGAATCCCTTCGCCTGTCCTTATTAGTTCAAGGAAACAAATAAACTGGCAGTTTAGACCTAGTTTAATTTGAAATATGATCAAGTGTCCAAAGGTTGATGTGATTTTATGTTTTTATTACAAGAAAAGCACATTGTGCACAGATACTGTAAAACAACAAAATAACATTGTATTGTATTGATTTTCAGGTAAAATTAAAATTTATGTTTCTTTACAGCAGGTTCTGCTTATCAGAAATGCTCAGGAGAGGAAATCTCACACATGACACTGGACAGAGAGGACCATCTTTCTTTCTCTGGACAGAATGAAACCATCTGTTAGCTCGCTAGATGTTTGATTTTCTTTTGCGGTTTGTAAATATAGTTCTTTGTTAAAGTAGACACTTGCAGGAAACTTTAAATGTTTGTTTAAAACAATAATAATTAATCTTAAATTTGAGCTGAATGAATGTAAATACTTTATGTACATACTATGTAAATATGAAGCAGTGTTTTCCTAGTAATACATGCTCAGTTTATTCTCGGCCAATGTTTTTTTTTCTCTCTCTCTCTGTTTATTCATGTTTTGACCTGTATCATATCAAAAATGCCTTTCAAAATATGTAAATATGCAGGTATAAACAGTGGTAAACAAAGATCCCACAGCAGATAAATAATGATCACATCATATTCACTCACATTTTATGAACTCATGGTTTTATACATATTAAAGGACTCTTAAAAAAAGGGAAAGTTTTAATTTTTATTCATTTATTTTGTCTGTGTCCCATTAAGGATCAGAATAAGCATGTTGTTTGAACTGTTACATAAATATTGTGTTGCACTGAATGACAATGTAATGTTATTTTAACTATATTTCCACCTTTTATTCTTCAACTTAAAACCTTAAAAGTAGATAATTTATTTACATTTAATGTGCCTTCTATTGACATACCATCACACACACACACACACACACACACACACACATATATGAAAAAAACTTGTCAGACTTTTATTTTGAAAATCCCAACACACTCCCACCGGAAGTGAAACTGCTGTAGTGACGCTTGCATCGTTCGTCTTGTTTATCTTCCTCGAGATGAATGCTAGTCGACTTTACCTATATTTATTGAATTTTCATTAAGTAACTATTATTTGGACTATGTTAGTGAGTTATTAAGGTGTTTGGAGTGTGTTTGTGTCAGACAGCAGGCGTTAATACGACTGTGTAAGGGTTTGTCGGGTGTTTTGGCCTGTTCACACACACTCGTAAATTTCATATTTCACACATTTATTCCTTTATTTATCAGTTTAGTGTCTTTATTTATATTTGTGTAATTTATCATGGCTGTTATCAACGAAGGATCTCTTAAAAAGATGCTGAAGGTCGGTATCCTGCCTTTTGTGTTTATTCTTTCAAGTGAATAACATTAGCATTAGAATAACATTGATAACATTCTTATCAAATATGGTTTTACATACTTTTGCCATAAAGATTTTTTATTTTTGTTTTTTAGTTGCAAAGGCCAAAATGTATTTATTTATTTTTGTTAAAGTTGACTTTATCTACTGTATTTGGCAGGTTAGTTGTCTGTGTTCATATAAGAACTAAAACACATGTTTTACCTTTCAAAATAATATTAATATTTTATGATAACAAACATTTTATGTATATAACAAAGAAATTAAATAATTTGAGCTGCCATCTTGATTGAATACATTTTTTATACAACTGCGATGAACACATAAGGAATTATGAATAAGAATATTAAGAATACTGTTTACATAAAGAATTGTTTTAGCATCAAGATTTTTTGGTATACACTTATTTTTGTTTATGTAAAAATAGTTATAAATGATAAAGTATGTTTGTACCATATATTCAGTAAGTTTTAGTATTACTTGTATGTTGTATTAGGGTATTCATTCATATTTTGAATGAGCTTTTGTTTTTACATTTCGTTGCATACTTTTGCCATATGGATTTTTTCATAGTTTATTTATTTATTATTTAGTTTTTAGTGATATTATACTTCGCCTTCTTATTTATAATGGATTTTGGTGATTTCATATGTTGTTTTGAAAGTCTAAATAATATTAATATTTCATAATAACTTTAAAAAATGTGTATAACAAAACAGATTCTTATCAAATTATTTAATTATTGATTCAATATATTTGTATACATTTCATTGTAATAAGGCTTTATAATGGAGTCCGTAGTTTTTTGGCGGTGGTTATTTATATATGTGTATTATTGTTTTATATTCCAGCAATACAAATACAGAGATCTGACAGTCCGAGAGATAACAAACGTCATTTCTCAATACAAAGACCTCAAACCTGTTATGGATGCATACGGTAAGATTCTCTCCTCCTATCCGTGTTTCTCTGTGTGAAGAATGATGAATAATAATATTTCCTTCACAGTGTTTAATGACGGATCGTCCAGAGACCTGATGAGCCTCACAGGAACTGTTCCAGTTAGTTATAGAGGTGAGTTAGAGAGCTGTTATAGATAAAGGAAGCAGTATAACACATAACCATGCCTGTTTTCCTGTCTCAGGGAACGTGTACAATATTCCCGTGTGCTTATGGCTGCTGGATACGTATCCCTACAATCCTCCTATATGTTTTGTGAAGCCCACCAGTGCGATGATGATCAAGACGGGCAAACACATCGACGCCAACGGCAAGATCTACCTGCCATACCTGCACGAATGGAAACATGTACGACTCACAATGACTTCATGCTGTCCCCTCGTGTCTCAGAATGAAAGGCTCATGTTTTGTGCTGATTTCTTTTGTCCCGGCCCATCAGCCTCAGTCAGACCTGTACGGGCTCATTCAGGTCATGATCGTGGTGTTCGGTGAGGAGCCGCCTGTTTTCTCCAGACCCACCACACAACCTCCCTACCAGGCCTTTCAAGCAGCCGGCCCCCCGAACCGTAAGCACTGCCTTCCACTGTACAACTGGCAAGAACTTTGAAATTGTACATTGTTATAAAATGCGATGTTGTAAAACAAAGCAGTTTTAACCTGTTATGTGTATATATATATTTTATTCTCTCATACATTAAATAAGCTTTTCATGATCAGTTAACCATTCCCAATCTTCAAAATAATACCCGCTTTAAACAGCAGATGTCTCCCTGCACCAGCAGTTCATTTATAAGTGTATGTCCTGCTCCTCCTACCAGAGTCCTATATGCCAGGAATGCCAGCAGTATCTCCCTACGGGCCCAATCCAAACCCCTGGTAATGGCTCCTTGATTCGATCAAAGATCACAGGCAACAGTTTGATCAACATTTATTAAACCTGTTAGAAGTCATTTGAATTTCTCCCAACACTCATGATAAGAAAACACTGTGTTGTAATTACAGAGCGTGATTAATTGGTTATGTAATGATTTGTGTCCGCTCCAGTGGTTACCCAGGTTACCCTTATCCAGGAGGCAATGCTTATCCTGCCGCTGGCGGTCCTGCACATTACACTTCCCAGACTCCCGTCACCACTGTGGGTGAGTTGGCATGTTTGCCTTTGGCTCAGTTTTATAGTTGCACTACATTATATAGGATTATACTGAAAATCCCAGTGGATTCCATCTTTAGTCCCAGGTTGTAGGTTCACCGAGATCTCATTTTTGAGATTTTATGCTTTGCCCTCTTTCCGTCTCCATTGGCAAAATTGAATCTGGATCTGTTTGGATGTGAATTTCCAATGTTCTGTCTAAATCGGAGTCTGAGCTAATTTGAAGTGGCAACACTGAGGCAGTACTCGGTTCGAATCGGAGTCATTAAATATGAACCTGGGTTAATCTGAATCAGATGAACTGAAGTAGCAACGTTCAGTGGGTCACTGTTAAACAGAACTGCTAGAATTAATTTTGAATATGAATTCATTTAAATTTACTCTAAATCTGAGTTAATCTAAATCAACAACCATTATGTCTTATTGCAATGTAAATTCAGCATTCAGTTTTAATGAGAATTCACTACAATCATATTAGCAACATTAAGTATGAGTTGCTCTTGAGTCTGAGCTGAACTGAAATGGGGGAATTCAGTTTAAATCTGAATTCATATTAACTGGCAAAAAGCAGTCTGAGGTCATCTGAATTGGATTAATTCAGGAAGACTGTGACTGAATTTTAATTGACAAAGTTCTCCCTGATCAGAGTTGAACTGAATTGTAAACACTGAATTTGAATCAGAGTTAATCTGAATTAACAAACTGAATCAAATGTCTGAATATGTAGCATTACGTTTGAATCTGAATGAATTAGAATTGGTGGCATTTGTTGTGAATTCTGGGTTGATGTGGATTGGTATCCTCTTAATTTGAATATGTCACAGTCTTCAAGTGAGTTAATCTGAATTGGCATCTTTTGTTGTGAATTTGAGGATTAGCAGCACACTGAGTTAACGCATACCAGTCATTCTTTAACTAGACTTTCAGTCAAAAGTGTATCACATTCTTGAGAGTCTAGATCTAAAATAAGAAGACAGAAGATGACATGACATGGCGTGTTAATGTCAGACTCATGAAAGCACACTCTACAACACACTTCACCCTTCACATTCACTCTCTGCTCTGTCGTGACCCTGACCTCTGGGCTTCAGCCTGGCCGTGTGCCAGCTTTACAGTGACCTCTTTGGACTGCTCTGAAAGGTTGGGTCTGTAACTAGACTCTGAGCTGCTAAAGGTCAGAGGACTTCATCCAGTTCTTTCCGTTTGACAGAGGGGGTGCTGGATATATTTAGAGTAGCAGGAGAGGGAAGAGGATCCCAGTCTTCAGGGAACTTCATCGTTAGGTTTGAACCATGACATTAACTACAGTGCAGAACGTGTGAGTCTGTAATCACTGTGAGTGTTTCAGCCGAGCTGCTCGCAGACAGCAGACAACTTATGTAATACGGGGGGAGAAATCACAGGGGAATATTGAAAATTAAAATATAAAACATTTTTGTTTTGCTTTTTTATGGGTTTTTCAGCGGTGCTTTCTCAATTGAAAATAAAAACAATTTAATCATAAAATTACTGTTGTATGTTAATGAGTGCAGTTTAGAAAAATATTAGACGTTCATTTCTTGGCAATGCACATAAAGCACTGAAACTGAATTGGGAAGCGTACAAAATTGACATTTTAATATTAAAATATATATATATTCTGCTCTTATTAAATGTACCATTATTCTTCTATAGTATTATACTATAACAACTATAGTGATTATTAAAGGAGCACTCTTTAACATGACTCAGGGAGGATATCTTGCCTCAGTAGCTCAGTTTGTATGTACATTTTGTAGAATTGCACAAAACAATGCTGGATGGAAATGCCAAGATGTGCATCAATTCGAAATATGTGCATATAAAACTTTGATCAAAACACATTTACAGAATAATTTTGCATCAAATGTGATTTTTGCAAGGTAGGATGGGATAACTTTCCCAAGAATCTCCATCGCTCTACAAATATAGGTCTAAATAAAACAATTTTCAGCTAAGTGGTATATTCTATAAACACAGAATTCTATTGCCACTGTTACTGTTATTACACTTGTATACAAAACTTTGTATTTAATGCTTGCGATGGAGTGTGTGACGGCACATGCACTACTGCGGTTGTAATGGTGACCATCACAGATAATTCAGTGCAGAACTTCAGGGCTTCATTGAACATTTTACTTTTAATTCTCCAAAATAAATCTGTCTATGTCTTCTACTTCAAGGTCCAAGCCGTGATGGTACCATCGGTGAGGACACCATCCGGGCATCGCTGATCTCAGCCGTGAGCGACAAACTGCGCTGGAGAATGAAAGAAGAGATGGACAGAGCGCAAGCCGAGCTGGACGCCCTGAAGAGAACTGAGGAAGACCTGAAGAAAGGACACCAGAAGCTGGAAGACATGGTGTCCCGCCTGGACCAGGAAGTGGTAAGGACTTTTGCTATTGCTCTATAGGTTGTTGCTATTGCTATTGTTTTTGAAGAAGCAAAACGTTAGATGTGTCACTGTGCCAATCTTAGACTGAGGTGGACAGAAATATTGAGCTACTCAAGAAGAAGGACGAGGAACTGAGCGAAGCTCTGGAGAAGATGGAGAACCAGTCGGAAAACAATGACATTGACGACGTGATCATCCCAACAGCCCCTCTCTACAAGCAGATCCTGAACCTGTACGCAGAGGAGAACGCCATAGAGGACACCATCTTTTATCTGGGAGAAGCCCTGCGCAGAGGAGTCATCGACCTGGAGGTCTTCCTCAAGGTTTGTTCATCCTCCAATTTCTCTCTTTTCAAACCAATTTACATTTTAATGATTAATTGATAAAGTTGTTTTGTTTTTGGTGAAAAGTCGGCAATGTGCCAGTATGCATCTTTCATACAGATGCATAATGTGAGAATATTTGTTTTTCTATTTGAATTGGTTTATTTGAAAGTAGACATTTCACTCTCCAGATATTGTTTTATGTGTGAGGCAAACAGGCACAGAGTTTCAGAGGTTTGCACTCAAGAGCACAGGCCGAGACGGCAGGAAGTGCATCCTTTTGGCTTTCGTTATTTTACAAAAGCGCAATGTTTTGTTGTTATTGTGAGTGCGCACAAATAAACATAGCACTCGCGCCTGCATCTAGGGCTGTGCGTTTAATCGAAATTTGATTATCATGTGCATCTTGTCAGTAAAACCTGTTCCATGATTAGCACCTGTTTTCAGATGGAGCAGCATTTAGTTAGCATTTAACACGCTAGACAAAATTGCATTCAAAATCAAAAGCGTTTTGTCAGCGGTAATGGGTTAAAGGGTTAGTTCACCCCAAAATAAAAATTGTGTCATTAATTCCTCATGTCGTTCCAAACCCATAAGACCTTCGTTCATCTTCAGAACACCATCTGTCCCTCCATAGACAGCAATACAACTGAAATGATCCTTCCTTCATTTTCTTTGTGCAAAAAAAGTATTCTCCTTGTAGGGTTTTGCGATGTCGACCAATTTGGCATTGTACGATGTCTAATGTTAAACATCGCGATAGACGATGGTATCGTTGTCGCCATAGGTGGCGGGGGGTTAGTTGTAACTAAAACACCAAGCCCCGCCCCACGACTGACAAAACAGTGTTTGCACGAGCAGATGAGAGAGGATTGAGAGCAGGAGTGATCGTGCGCGAGTGCTTGAATTGCGCGGATGACACATCAAGTGCACGCGAGGGTTTCGATATGAGCTCGCGGCCCCGTTTCTTCCCATGTACATCTGTTTTCCTGTCGCGGAAATGATTAACAGCGCTCGCCAGCATCAGTGGTGCACTCGCTTATTAATGGCATAGATTTC
>JAUCMT010000059.1:14619232-14637022 GCA_032357475.1 Enteromius thamalakanensis
TCAGTGGTGCGCTCGCTTATTAATGGCATAGATTTGCCGCCATAGATTAAGTGTGTTTTTCGCGAGCTGGTTGCTGCTACTGCGGCGGGGCGAGCATCGCGATGTCTATTGTCTATCGACCCAACCCCATCTCCTTGCATCGCGAAAGTGAATTTGAGTCACATGGACTGTTTTACTGAAGTTTGCACCACGTTTCCGGACCTGGGATCATTGAGTTGTGTTGCTGTCTATGGAGGGTCAGATAGGTCTCCGATTTCATCAAAAAATATCTTGATATCTTCTGAAGATGGAACAAAGGTCTTATGGGTTTGGAACGATATGAGGGGGAGTAACTAATGACAGAATTTAAATTTTTACGTGAACTAATCCTTTCAATGCCACTCCATTTGAAAACAGGTGACTTCTTTATTTTTTGCATTTATTTCCTGCGACTAATAACATTTCTGTCGACTCTTCTGGCAGCCCTAACTGCAATATAACTAAAATCCACTTTATATTGTTTAGGTATCGTGATAATATCGCATCGTGATTCCCACTCCTAGCAATGTTACGTTTGACGTCCCCGTTCGTCTTGTTTTTTGTCCTCAGCATGTCCGTCTGCTGTCCCGTAAGCAGTTCCAGCTGCGAGCGCTCATGCAGAAAGCTCGAAAGACGGCAGGACTCAGCGACCTTTACTGACCCCACACTCCAGCTCTGATCACTCGTGCCGGACTCAGATCCAGTCGCTCTGTGGGAGTTCAGCTGTTTATGATCTTTTACTTCTGCGAGGGTTTTAGCTACTGTACCTGACTTTATTTTCTCGATTCGGAAAAGGGTACGATATTTGACCTCTACAAGGTAAAATCTAGACCAGAGCATTAGAAGTAAATGAGAAACATCACAGACTTTATCTTCCTTCTTTCATTTGAGCTTCTCGTGTTATTGGGTCTTTGGCTTTAGATACTACTGCTATTAACCGTACAGAGTGATAACCTTTCAAATGTGACGTCTGGAGGAAGTGTGCGAGGAAATTGCTCTCAAATATGGATAGCAACTCCTGTTTTCCTTCAGGCACTGTTACAAACATGTTGTCATACTCCATAACTATGTGAATCTCACAGGAAACCTTTTCTGCAGAAACATATGTAGGGTCATATAAGACTTTTTACAATATTAAGTACATTTAAGTAAAAGTTTAGGTGCTTTTACTCCCGAAATTAAAGCAATAGGGTAAAAACTTCAATACTGTAATACAGTAATAACAAATAAACTTGTTTTTTTAACATTAAACCCAGCACAAACTAATTTTAGTAAAACAAGATATTTAAATTGTATTTTATTACTAATTCCTTTTTGGGATTTGGGGGTGAAATATATAATTTCTTGCTAGCTTCTGTGAGATTCACCCAATTTATGGAGAAGAGTGACTACTTATGGTTCCATATTTCAATTATTTTGCTGAATTGATTATTTATCTCATTGCAATTGGGAACTATTGCAGTTTATTGGTATGTTGTTACAACTTGATATCATTTCGTGTACACAAAGTTTGGTTTGTGACTAATAATGTTTAAAAAAAAAAGCTATACTGTTACTTTTTTGACTTTTTATTTCAAATATTTAAAGAAAAATAACATTTCTGATCTGTTGCATTTCAGTCAGGTGTTTTAATGCGCTTTTGGGATGTGAATAAGATTAAGACTTGAGTTGCTGTTTCTTAGTGAGACTTCACCCCTTATCTGTTAATATTTGTTCTTATTTGTACCAGGCTGTAGATTATGATGTCGTCCAGATCAATAAAAGAACATGATCTTGAATCATGATAGAAATGTGAAAGGTCAGCACCTTGCATCATGTTTTTACATCAAGTGTGCGTAATAACTAATCGGCAGGCGCAACTGATTTATTACTCGACTTGTATTGTGAGCTCTAGACGGGCCTGATATATAACTACATGCACCTGAAATGCTCTAGTAAACTTTAGACGGCATGGTCCACTAACCTTAGTTTGTTTTCTGTACAGCGGCTATTTCTATTCAGCGCACAGAACAAAGAGACAGATAGAAGCCTTTGTAGTTAGTCACAATGTTTATTCAGTCGCGGGCTGTGTCTCAATTCTACAATCACACGCTTCAAGTAACAGATATAACCGTCGCTGTGTATCACCACGCGGCTGGGAGTTTAGAACCAACACTGACCGAAATAAAAATACATCAACAACAGCATTTTGTTTCCAGCTGATACATAAGGTGGACACTAATTACAAGTGGATGGATTATCTAAACAATAAACTCTCAGCACCTCAACATGATATTGTGTTGTATTATAATTTACATTGAATTTGAGAACAAATTCAACCACTGCTAAAGGTTTTATTCCAAGATATTGATGAGAAAGTGCTTTTTTCCCGGTAGGCAGTCAGTGCTCCTGTGGTTAACTTTTAGTACAAAGTCATGATGTGTTTACATGCACAGTCAAGCAATGTCTACGATGTTCTGCTCAAAGTCTTTGCCGGTGAATGATTATTTGTCATTTCTTGTAGAAGTTATTCGTTAAATCAAAAGGTAAAACCATTGCATATAAATTCAGCATAACAGTTCTAAATAGATAACGGTTTTGGTTCTCATTCTTGAGTTACTAGAAATTTGAAATGGTTTGTAGAAAACAAAACCGTTCATAAAACCACAATCCTTTTAAAACCGTTCCAATTCAAACTGTTGGAACAAATTCTAACTAAAACCCATTTTAAATGATTAGTGACGTTAATCTATTCTTGCGTTACTTGTTGCATTTTAATGTAAAAATTGTTAGTAAAATTCTATGGTAAATCATTGAACAATTTCCAGGTTTTTGGTCTGCTTGTTCAAACAAATAAGCACTATTGTCCGCATTTCTTTTTATATAATTTGATGTCAACACTGAAGAATAAAATCTCTCACAAAAAACAAGATTTTTCCAGCATTGGTAGTTTTCGGAGCTCACTTTTAATGTACATAGTTTTATTGTACATGTAAACACCATATTTCAGAAAACGAATACTTGCAGCTATGGTTTTACATGTTGGTCTTGTTGAAATGATCAATTGCGTGACACAGGATGCAAGTACGGAATGATTGTTGACCTCAGAATGGAATAAAATAAGAGACTCAAATTGCACATCACCATGTTTACAAGTGCTATGTTGAATAATCAATAGTTCGCACAGACACAAACTTTCACAAAGGCTGATGATCTTTGTCAAGACAACGAGAATAAACAATTTCTCTTCTGCAGCTAAAATAAGGAGCGTTACAATCTGAAGGTCTGAGACTGGCGTCTAAATGCAATGAGATTCATGAGGTCAGGAGAAAGATGGGCAGGACTCATCCAGGTTTGTAATTTGTGACACTGGCTACATTTTGGAGGGGACCACGGTTCACAGGGTCAGCTCCTTCTGAACGCCCCACAGGGTCTCTGCGCTCTTCACCAGCTGCTTCTCCTCTTCTGCTTTGAGGGTCATGTGGACAACGTCTGTCAGGCCGCTGTTACCCAGGATGCAAGGCACGCTGAGGAAGACCTCTTCATTCACACCATGCATTCCCTGCGGATGCACAACAAGTGTCAGATAATTCGGTTAAAGTTCTTGATTATTACGCCTAGTCATATCGGCCTAGAAAGTTGCAACTTTTCATTTCCTGTTGGTCTTGGTATATGAGGGAACTACAAAAGAGTCAAGTTTTAAATAGGAAACTCTTTGGTCATTTTTGAGCGAGATGCTAACGGTCTAATCTGATTCAATGATCTATGCTAAGCTACAGCTAAAAGTGCTACCACCAGACCCAGAGATCAGCGGAATGGATTCAAAAACAGTAAAACTCAAGTAGGAACATGCTTCGAATCTACTTTGATCAAGTCTTATGCATTTGTTAGCTTGATTGTTAGCTTAGCAACATGCTAACATAATATCCAACTGTAAAGACACCGTAACCATCACTAGTTAAATCTTCTGTGTGATTTAAGTTAAAGTCTGAATGCTCCTCAACTCCCTCACTTGGACTTGTACCAGGATGTTGCCATAAAAGATAGCTGCCCATGTGCTCATTAGATGGAGGTTTGAAAGAAAGAGACTTTATTATACACAAACGCATGTTCCATAAACCAAGTTTACCAAATAAGCCAGATTTATTTCAGTTACTCTGACTTATTGCCAGTTAATTTGGTTTGAAATAAGTCAGGCTATCTGTCAAAAGCCTGGTTTATTTAGTAAACTTGTTTTATGGAACAGGCCCCAGGTCACACAGAAATAAACAAGAGAATCTCACCTTGACCAAGGTTGAAACTGGATGACACTTGCGTAGGTTCTTCAAGATGCTCTCACACAGGTCAGCTACAGACATACCAATAGCCCAGGAAGTGTAGCCCTTCAGCTTAATAACCTCATACGCACTGCCAATACAAACCAGATTTATGTTAAACACAGATAAACAACCATGAGTCCAGACTAAATACATTCACACAAGGACATGATTTATATGCTTCCTAATGACAACACAGAGTACACATCTATTAGAGATCATGTACTAATAAAGAGAAATGACTCAGCCGCTCTCTCCAAAATCAGGACGTCCTGAGATAATTATTAGTGTTATAAACCACTGTATGGACATCTAGTGGGTTACAAATTATTCACCTGTCAACCACCATCTTGTGAACGCTCTTCCAGTCCTCCTTGTCTTTATCTGTTCCCATGTCAGGGTTCAGACCCTGGAGGGACACCCCGGCCACATTGACTCCGCTCCACACAGGAACTACAGGGAGAGAGGACGTTTACGGTTCATGAAGAAAATGATTGGTGTTCATAGTGCTCTTGAAGCACATCTTTGCAGGCCTCACCGCTGGAGTCTCCATGTTCTCCAATGACCCAACCGTGGCAGCTGGATGGGTGAATGCCCAGCTTCTCTCCCATCAGGTAACGGAAACGAGCGGAGTCCAGGTTTGTGCCGCTGCCGATCACACGGTTCCTGGGCAAACCACTCAGCTTCCAGGCCACGTAGGTCAAGATGTCGACTGAAGAGAAGACCACATACATGAAATCAACCGAAACCTTAGAGCACAAAAGGATGCTCGGTCGTAATGTCGACCGACATACCTGGGTTTGAGACCACCAGAAGGATGCAGTTGGGGCTGTACTTCATGATGTTGGGGATGATGAACTTGAAGATGTTGACGTTCCTCTGGACGAGGTTCAGGCGGCTCTCGCCCTCCTGCTGACGGGCTCCAGCGGTCACAACGACCACTTTGGAGTTTGCGGTCACGCTGTAGTCTGGAAATCACATGGAACCATCAATTTAGGAAATATCACATGTTCCCTTGGTTTGTACATTCCCATCAAACACTCATGGCTTGTTCAGACCAAGCTTAACGCAATCATAGAAACCACTGGCACCATTGGCCTCTGATGCGATTATACTTGGTGTTTTTGGAAAATGCACCCCAAGAGTGAAAATGTTTTGATCGGGGTGACCATGTACCTATTCTCCCTGCACAAGGTTGAGCTTCATTCCAGCTCAAACACAACTAAACCAGCTAATAAGGTCTTCAGGAGCACTTGAGAATTACGGATGTGTATTAGATCAAGGTTGGTGCTGAACTCTAGGTAGGCAGAGCTCCAGGAACTAGGATTGGTTAGCTCTGGTTTAGACACCTGCTGCTAGGCACCTCACTGACCTGTTAAGTTTATTTCCAATTACCTGCTTCAGCTCACCTAGACTGTGATTTTTAAGCAACCCTGAAGATCATGAGTTGATGGTTCAGGTGTTTGTTTAGGGTCTGAGCTAAACTCTGCCAGAGAGTTGGTGCCAAGAGAGGGATTGAAGACCCAGGGTTTAGACTTCATACAAGAACTCCTACAGACCAGTTTAAACTGGCTTTTTATTTTTTTCTCCTTCATAAACAAGTTGTTGGATCTTTTCCTTCTAGTTTCTAGAAAACTGGTAACTCATTCATCACTTTTAATTGTCTTTCCTTTTCAAACCATGTTAAGTAACTGATTAAGATGCAGTTCCCTTTTAAATAGCTGAACAATTTTGTAATTTCATTACACAAATACTAAGAATTTTGCATCTTGGTAACTGGGACATTTTAATCAGCACTAATCAAACGGTCTGCTCCTTAACCATACATTCATATTCTCTTTTTATGGTAGGTTATGAAATCTGACCTTTATCTGCCACTATCTTGTGCGTCTTGAGAAAGAGGCTTCCATGCTGCAGGTCCATAGCCTCTCCTTTCAGCTTATCTTCCATCACGTCCACTAGAGCCAGTTCATCAGTCAGATCCTGCACAAACACATGCATTCACATCAACACTCAACTGAAAACACCTCTTAATGGTTAAAGTGTTGAGCTATAGATATATAGCATTGTAGGTTCAGCAATTGCATTTCACACTAATGGAGAGCTGAAGTATGATGCAAACTCTTAGAATTTGCCTAGCCTCAAGATAAGGGGATCATGTTTATCCTTGGCGGAGGTTCAAGGCCTTCCTTCTCATTCAGAAATCGCTCTACGTTCAAGGGTCAGGAAACCTTTCAAAGCCAGTGTTATTTCCTTGAGCCAATTCAGGAGAAACAAGGTCATTTCATTTTTTTTTTGGAGGTTATGGGAAAAACTGGACACATGGCATCATATTTCATTTGAACCTACACAAGCCACAAATTATTACCAGTTGTTAAAATTTTATTAAAAATCAAAGTAGCTGGATTTTTATTTGTAGTAACCACAAAGCACATTTCTGTCCAACAATGAAAATGATCTAAATTAGTCTAATTTCAATACATTATAACATTAATTACTACATTTTATGAAGGCCATGGAAATAAATTACAAGATAAAATGATCATCAGTTAGGTCATTGGGTTTAATTTTACTTTATTTTAAAATAATCTATTTAAAATTAATTTCTAAAGTTGCAGATTTATTTTTAATTTAAAAAAGGAAAAAAGAAATTGTAAAAATATAATTATAGAATTGAGGTTTTAATATTTTACTCAGCTTGAGATTTGTATAAATTTCAACTTTTAATTAAAAAAAGAAAATTAAAAAAAGGACACTAAATATTATTTCGTTTATTTTTAAATAAAAAGTTTATTTATGAAAGTGACTAATTTAAATACAAGTAAAAATAGGTAATTTACAATATTAATCATTTTTCACATTAACAAGTGTATATTTTAATAATGATAATAATAATGATAATAATAATAATAATAATATTTAATATATAAGAATAATTTATACTTAAACATTTCTAAATGGCAAAGCCTGAATGCTGTAGTCGGTTATATAAGAACATGACTGATCTGGTTGATGTAGTGCAAGGACTCACTGACCTTGAGGAGGATGCTGACGGCGGCAGCCATTCCTACCATTCCCACACCCACCACAGTCACCTTGTTAGTGGGCCCGGCGGCTTCCTCCTTGCTCACATGAGCAATGAGCTTCTCCTTTGTAGAGGCCATCTTCAGCTGCAGGGGACAGAAACTCATCAGCTAGGATGCATTTCAATGCATCAATGATTTGCTTTCAAGAATGGAGTGGCATCTTGTAAATGATCTGTTGAAGCGGTCATTCATTTCATGACACGGAGGGGTCCACTAAAGAATGTAGCTAATTTATTTGATCATGTCAAGGGCAGTGAGGGAAAAGGTTAAAGGTGTAAGAGCAAAGTGCTATTTTCATCCGTCACGTGACGTCCTCCAGCCTCTGCAGTGCTGTGTGTGCAGACGCACGTAGAAGAAACGATCTGCAGGACTCATACAAATTGGATCAACAAACCTCTTTAAGAGACCCTCATTCATGATTTATCACAAGCACTTTAGAGACGGTGCCTAAAGTCTGCAGTCATTCATCACTAGAAAACTAAACATTGTAATGAATACGAGAGACCATAGCATGCATTTAGGAGAGGATTGAAACTGCATTCGTTATTTTAAAATAACCGATAAGCAAGACATGTTAGAGTTAAAGTTGGTGTTGTATTGCTGCATAAATACTTTTAAAAAACATTAATATTTAATATTCATTTGCAATATTATTGAATTGGATTCTGGTTGATTTTTTGCTGTAATTAAAAATTATTTTCCCGGAAAAGGCCGTTGTTAAGCTGACGCAAATTGGGCAATTCATTTCTAGATCATGAATGGGGAAATTCTACACGTGCTGGATGAAATACTGATTCATCTCGCGGAAAAATTTAGCAAAACGGGACCTTTATGTAGTCAAGGCTCCCCCCCAAAAAAACCACAAGAACCAGAATCCTTTGCATTTCAGGAAGCAAGAAGTGCATCAAGACAGCTGCATCTGTCCATGCTGAGGATTTCTTGAAGCACGTATGCTTCAGGTGACTCACAAACACGAATAACACTCCAGCATCCGAGAAAACAGAAAAATGTGCTCCAACATACGTTAAAATGCTCGCGTATAATGAGTGCACGAAAGAGAAGTGCGTTTGTTTATACGGCAATTACTTAAAATGACCGTTATTTTGAATCTAGCAAGCAACAGGTCGTGTTTGAGTTCACAAAGAAGTGAAAAACGGGGTATAAAGAGTATTAAATGGTTGTATTCGTGATGTGTAACGTTAACGTTAGTTGATTACGTAATATCAGAATGCAATGTTGTTTTCAACAGGAATGAATGATGATTAGCGATCAGCATCATCTCTCTGCAAATTACAGTAAATGAGCGACTAAATTCACAGCCTAATGACAGTGAAATGCGATATATAGAGTCAAAATATTATTTTACGTTTATATATTACGACGAGAAAATACCATACCCAAACCGCATATTCTGCTTTTTTAGACTGTTCTAATGAATTATCAAATTAACTAAACTAAGCTCGTGTCTTACCTGTCTGTGGTTGTGATTTGACGGTGTAGTTTGGACTGCGTTGTTACTCCGCACTGATGCTGAGAGGAAGGGGCCGCGCGCTTTATAATGTGCGGAACCTCCTCACGCTACGTACGTAATTTCCATATTAATCAGATGGGCGTGGCTTTGCGTCTCGTGGTGGAAGTCACGTCCATCTGAGGAAGCGTCATGGAAGCGGAAGTGGCTCGGCGGTTTCTTAACCCACAAATTCCATCATGTCGCCTAAAATATATTAGACACGTAAAATAATTGTATGTTTAATGCAAGTGTTCTTGTTAATTATTAATTATTTTTTGGTAAACAATAAACTCAGCTAACAAAAATATGTTGTAAGAACGTTATTCCTATTTTAAGTTGTAAAAAATGAATGAAATAAGTTCAAAAGGTCAAGTAAAAAAATGGTTTAGAAACATTTTAATTTAGAAATGTAAATAAGCATGTGTGTTCAATAAATAAGTGTATGAATAGTGTTGTATTCCACATTAACTGTCGAGTGTTTTTAGTCTGAGGGAAGAAACTGTATATTGCAGGCTATTGGATGTAAATAATGAAGATGCAGGAACCTGAGAAAAACATCCATAGAGCAATTTCGCAGGGTGATGCTGTACACTTTTCTTCTGTGTAAGTATAGTGTGCTTCGAGAATAATGAGCATCAGAGACAGATGTGCTGTGTCATGGTTAGCATGCATGAAGATTTAACCAAAACTGCCCAAGGAAATGGATGCACAGGAAAAGCATTAGCAGATAGTGTTGTAGCAATACTGTAAAATGGAGTAACCTTTTGTCTTTTAGAATACAGAATGCATTAATTATCTCATAGCCTAATATGATGAGAAATTGAATAATTGAACTGATAATTGAATCGTAAACCATTCGTATAAATAAATAAAAAGTTGCCTAAAGGTCAATAGCAGATTAACCTACAAACTGACAACAGACTGATTATTAAGTTGTAAAACGAGCATTCTGTGCTGTGTTTAATAGTTTTGTAATGAAACTGTACCCTCTAGTGGTGAGAAAAAAATTTTTCATTAAGAATTTAGTGACGTAGGCCAAGTTTTGGACGAAGTATTGGGTTTGTTCAGTAAAATTGTCCCTTTTTGTGGAAGTAGTAGTGTTACCTATCCAAGTATGACAGGACGCTACATGCTATTGCATGTATTCCTAATGTATTTTTCATTCCCAAATGGACTAAATTGATAACACTTCAAATTAAAAAAGGCTATTATTTGGATTTGGAATAGCATCCTTTCTTTTCCCTAATTTGGTAACTAAGTGGATAATAAGAAATAAAAGTGCTTTTCATAGTTGAAATAAAATTATTTGTCTTCTTGCCACAGGGGGGGCATCTCACCCCGTCTTTCGTGGGTTAATCTCAGTGTTGCCAACTTGGCTATTTTGTTGCTAAATTTAGCAGTTAGTACTCTGTAGGAGAAATGGAAAATATACTAGTAATTTTCCCAGACATTATCCATTATCTGTTGTTACCCTGTAACCCAAAAACACGATGTGTAATAAAAAACCAATACGGAAATTTCTTTCATATCCACATAGTAGATTGTGCGCTTTTTTACAGACTTTTCTTAGAGTATAGCATACTAATACACTGCTGAAAGCATGATTGCTGAGATTAGTTTGATAGTATTAGATAGTATTATTAGTTATAAAAGACTCTAATCATTCAAAATTGTTTATGTGTTCAATAATTCAATGTATTTAATTAAAAATAGTTATTTATATTTTAATAGTTTGTATATTATCTTTACAAACAAATCTAAATTTACAAATGTGACCATGGAGCACAAAACCAGTCTTTAAGTTGCTGGGGTATATTTGTAGCAGTAGCCAAAAAAAAAAATCGTATGTGTCAAAAATCATTAGGTCAAGTTAAAGCCGGGTTTAGAACAAGCGCAGTGTGAAAAGCCCTAAAATACCTAAACTTTATAGAAAATCTTTTCCCGCCCTTTGAATCCTGAGCTGTTTTGTCATATACAGCAAGTTCAGACATGGTTTTTGCTCTGCTAACTCAAGAGAAAAGAATTCATTTATTTCTCCAATGTTTACTCTCAATCCATCATGAAACATTGGTTTGTGTCTTCAGGGTTAGCTGCCATAACATGGTTATTGCACAGAGTTTTGAGACTTTTCTCAGCTGATGGCAACAGTCCTATGGACTTGGTTGAACTGAGCAAATAATCACATCACAGCTTTCCGCAAGTCTCATTTCAATCTCCAAACTGCATTGGACCACACAGGTGCCACAAGCTCCAACATTTGTCATTAAATGTTGCTGTTCCATGTGCCTCTACATCCCACATCCCATCAAGTAAAGCAAACTTTTCCTTCTCTCCTTGTCTTTTCAGGTGTGCAAAGCTCACAGCAGCTCACCATGTAATCTCCTCATAACTACAGCATTTCCAGTGAGATTATTTTAAAGCATAATTAACCCCAATTAGACATTGATAAAGACTATCCGGCTTTACAGGGATGCACCATGGTAGGTCAGCAGAGTTAGGAACTGTAATCTTCATGTCATTAGCTTATGTCATATTATGGCACCACAGGGAAAGCAAATATCCCCAGGGGTTTTATGCCCTTATCAAACTTCTTTTTTAAGTCAGTTATGAAATCAGTAGTTTGTCCATTGTACGAAATTAGGTGTAAATGAAAGCAGGGTTTGATAATCAACCTTAACTGATGTCCTTTGTGCCATGCTGGGAGTTAACAAACTGACTCATATTTCTGTGTTAATTTGAAAAATTCTAGCTGGACACAAAAGAAATTCATTTTCATTTACAGTGCCCTCCAATAGTATTGGCACCCTTGGTAAATTTGTGCAAAGGGGGCTGTGAAAAGAAATCTGCATTGTTTATCCTTTTGATCTTTCGTTCAAAAAATGTACAACATTCTAACCTTTCATTGAAGTAAAACAATTGAAATGGGGAGAAAATCTCATTGTGAAATAAATGTTTTTCTCCAATACTTGTTGGCCACAATTATTGGCACCCCTAGATTTTTTTATGAGTGAAATATCTCTGAAGTGTATTCCCATCCATATTCACAATTTTGAACATGAAAATATTATGAAATAGCCCAAAATCCATTAATCATCAACACAATGAGAAAAACCAAAGAATATATTTCTTATATGCTGCAAAAGATAATTGAGCTTCACAAATTAGTGAAGTGGCTTTAAGAAAAGAGCTAGACCAGTGAAAATGACCATTTACACCATCAGGGAAAAAATTAAGAATCTCCAATCAAAACATAATGTTAGGAAACTGCCTGGAAGAGGACATGTGTCTATATGGTCCTAATACACGGAGAGAGGAGTAATGTTTGAGAGGCTAAAGACTCTTTGAGAATCACAGCTGGAGAAATGCAGAAAATAGAGTCTCAAGGTCAGAAAACTCTTAAAGAAAATATTCAAACAGCCCCTGCAGTTGTCAGATAGGACTGGAACTACAAATGGGACTGGCTTCTATGGTCAGTTGAAAAAAAAAAAAGTTTTTCAGCAGCAATCACTCAAGATGGCTTTGGTGAACACATGGATAAAAAGTACTCCATTTGTACAATGAAGTGTGCTGCTGTGTTTTTGATGTTGTGGGTCTATATTTCAGCTGGAGGTCCTGGACTTCAAATACCAACAGATAAAAATCAATAATTCACTGACTCTGTTAGAAATCTTATAATGGGCCTTAGTTGGGTTTTCCATTGGGACGATAATCCAAAACAAACATCAAATTAGTCACTGAGCACAAAATGAAGCTTTTGCCATGGTTGTACCAGTCCTCTGACCTGAACCCTGCAGAAAATGAGTGAGGTGAACTAAAAAAGAGAAGCATCATTATGTAGCTGATATTCTGAAGGATCTGGAGAGGATCTGCATGAAGGAGTGGTCTCTTTTCTCTTATCAGGTGTTCTCCAAACTCTTCAGGCATTACAGGAGAAAACTCAAAGCTGTTATCTTGGGGAAAGGACATAGCAATAATTGTGGCCAAGAAGTATTGGAGAAAAACATTTATTTCACAATGAGATTTTCAATTGGTAGGTTAGAATTTTGTGAATTTTTGCAATGAAAGATCAAAAGGATAAACAATGCACAGCCACCTTTGCTCTGATTTACCAAGGTGCCAATATTAGTGGAGGGCACTGTATTTATGGCTCGGTTGACCTGCTCCAAAGTACACCAAGTTCTACAGTACTGAACAAAAATGTATTCGGTAATGTGTTTCTAATCGTATATTTTCTAATCGGATAAAAAGTTTATCTTACTCAAATGTGCGCTTACATTTTTGATGCTCGCTTTTAGAATTTATGCTCATCTTGGCGTTTTTATCCAGTGTTTTTTTTTTCATTCGATATTCCAAAATGAGCATATAAATAGGTGAAGGAAATATAGATTCTGTCATTGTGGTTACTGCTTAGGAATACGGGTTCGACTCCCATTGCACGTTCCTACAGACAGTATTCTGAACATAACCGTAAGCTGCTGTGTGAATGAGACATTTTCAGACTCAAACCTGTAAAGAAATTGCAGTTGTCAATCCCAAAAACAGACAGTGTGAACGTAGCCTTATACAGACCATTTCACAATGTTCTTTGCGTTGCATGAAATACTTTGGGGAAACGGGTGGAGCTGAGGGCCTATATAAGCCATGGTGGTCTTATAGAATAGAAAATCCAAATAGAATCATATTTAAAAAATCAGTAAAAAAAAATGTATTGTGTGTGTATATATATATATATACATATATAAATATATACAAATAAATAAAAGAAGCTCTACAAAAAAAGCTTTCCAGTCAGTCATATACAGTGATAGGCTGGGATTCCCCGTCTGAGGGACACAATTTAAGGTACAGTAGAAAGCAAGACCTTGTGATCCCATCATTAAGAGAGGAATCAGGGTTAATTGAGGTGGTTAGAGTGATAGTGTTTCTCCCTGAGGGGTAAGATGGTAAAGCCACACCGATGCCCTTCTCTGTCACTGACACACGGGGGGGTAAAGGTCAAATGTGCATCTCTGTCTGGTCTTTCCTCCTACTTTCCTTTACATTCCTTGTCCCTCTGATCCCTCCCTCCTCCTCCTCGATGACCTCCTCTCTATCCCACCATCCTTCTCATTCAAACCCTATTTCACAGATGACAGACGCCTGAGTGCGGTGGGACAGCTGCTGAGGCGGGAGGCTGCACCGACTGTTTTAACTCTAATCAGATTTTAGTACTCTCGGGGGGAAATGTTAGTGACCCCCTGCCTGAATATGACATTCTGTCTGCTGTTAGGGGGTGTGTGGATCTTCATACACCAGCACTGTATCTGTGAGTGTAGCTGATAGATTTAAGGACTCTGTTGTAGGTTCATCATTGATATCACATGGTAATACCACTGTATTGATGCTGTGGTACTAAAATTACCATGGTATGCACATGACATTACACTTTCAAGATTACAGTGGCTATACATTTATATTAGATTTATGATTTTTTTTAGCAGACACTTTTATCCCAAACAACTTACAAAAGAGGACAATAGAATTAAACTAAACCAACAAAAGAGCAACAAAATATACGTTTCCATTTCCAGAAAGCAATGGTATTAATGTTCAAAAGGTAGACGGTGCACATGCTACAAACAACAACAACAACAACAAAACACTGTAAATAAACAACATTGCTTTGTAATGTGCAAACATAATAAATGATATGCATTTATATAAATTCACATATAAATAATTGCTAAATATTTCAGAAAAATGATATTACTATTCTAACATGTTGTTGTCATGGTAAATGTCCAAAAACAGCAAGGTGTTTCCATGGTGCATATGGTAAAGCAGTATAGTATCACTATGGTAACATTTGCGAAAACATCCCCTATATGTAAGATGATGGTAAGAGCCTTGTGTTTTGTGCGCAGTGTTTCAGTTAGAGCCATTAGGTTATGATGGGTCACAGACAGCCATTATCCACACAGCCCAGCGAGAGTCTGTCCAAACACTGCTCTCAATCAATCTCTGTGTGCACGTGGAGTGAGTCAGACGCAGCAGGAATAGAGACATCTGCAGAAATACATCTGCCATAATCACTCCCGCTTTGTGCTCTGACCGCCCTGTACTTACAGCTGCTGTCGTCGGCTCGCCCCTTCTCATCCATCTTTTCTCCTCCTTCATCAACAATGTTCACCAGAGGAATCCCTCGATTCACCAGTGATGAGCTCCAACTCATCTTACCTTCCTGTGCTTTGTATTCAGGAAATTATAGAATTGCCAACACCATTTTATATTATATAAATTAAACATTGATGTTAACATTTATACATTAGTTGATAATGTGAACAAACTAATTATTAATCTTTGCGGTAGACTTCTTTACTGATATGAGTTGTACCCAACCTGGTCTCATAAAAATATATATACCTCTGTACACTTTTTGTGCAAAATCTGCACATTTTGCTGCAGTTTCAAAGACAATTATCCAATTAGAGTGGTGCTAAAACACAGGTTCAATATGTGAACCCTGGCACGTTTTTATTATGTTGCTATATATAGGTATGTATTACTGCGGTTCAGAATTGAAATATCCATGGACTGTCACTAAAAGTTAATGCTCTATCAAGTTGAAAATATGCCCTCCAACCCTAAACCTACCCGATAGTGTTAACAAATGCTAAACTGATATAAAAACACATTTGTTGATGCAACCGTGGCATTTTAACTTTCTTTTACACAAGTTTTAACTGTTTTGTTTGAACTGTAGCTACATAGGATTATATCGGAGCTCCTCGTCTCTATCAAGTGCATCTCTGTACTCTGTGAGCTACCGAACAAACCCAGCGTCTATGAAAACATATAGATATGAAGCTGGATATGTGTGATGATAACATTCAAAAGCATCGGTTTTCAAATATCCCAGCATATTAATATTATATTGTCATGACATGATATTCTTCAAGTAATTGCAAAAATTACACTTTATTAATCGAAACTCTGTAAATTTGTGTGAAAAGTAATGAAAGGTGTCTTTTAGGTGTGTTTTACTGCCTCTATAAGTACTGCAGTAATATGTACTTATCAGCACGTATTTCGTGTCTTTCTAAAAAGTGCACCAAGATACGTTTACGCCATGAGACCAGGTAGGATGTACCTCAAATTTTGTGGCCTGCTGGAGAAAAATGCACTACGAAATACTGAAATATTCACCTGGTTGATGGAAAAAGGCTAACAAAAATCCCTTTATTATTACACTAAGAGATGGACGTGAAGCATATAGATATCAGAATATCATAACACCGGACTTGGGACTTGGGCTTTGTAATTTGGACCAGCAAGAAACCACCAAGAACAGCCTGGAAACTGCAGTGTGCCAAAAAAATCTTAGCATCCTTATAGCGCCAATTTAGCCTGTTACACTGCTAGACTGTGGTCCATACCATACTTTCTACTGGTGTTTCCAGCACATTTTGGCAATTGTAGTAGATTATCCAGGTATTCTGTGAATATAGAAAGAATGATTGGAATTAACTTTTGGTATAATTGGTGTAATTTTGTATTATTTTAAGAAAAGCACACCCAAAAGCGTAAATGTGTGGTAACATTAGCTAAAGGAGGTCCAACATTACATTATATAAACATATACCAGCTGCAAGTTACTTTAATGTTTCCCTTTTCAAGTTTATCACAGAGATTATTATACTGAACTGCTGTACTCTGAACATAGCCTATGTAGTTTCAGCAGCGAGATAAGCGATTGAAGCGTTTAACTACCTTTTAACGTTCTTTTATGATGTTCAAATGCACCCATCAGAGATGATTAGAATTAATCTTTCACAATTCAGAGATGAACTAAAAACGCTTCAGTTTGGTCACAGCTTGAACTGGCACTAACATGTCTTCCTGAAGGCTGGCCTTTATTATTTACATACTGCTCCGGACTGAACCCAAGAGCAATTAATATCAAATTCTTCCTTACAGACGCCCAAATAAGGGAACTACGCCGTAGGCAACACTTCACACCATAACCAAAACACACATTCCTTTCCTTTTCAAGCAACAATGAAAAATATGCAAAGAGATGTCAATCAACTGCACGAACCAATCAGATTCCAGCTGAGGCGAGGAAGGCAGGTCTATAGTGCTGAAACACAATTTAGAGAGTAGTGTTTTTGAGATGTGACTAATTATACGACTCCAGCTGATTTTATTGCTGTGTTTTCCAGTTGTTTTCCCTCAGTGTAGTACACAACCTGTAATTATTCAGACACCGCAAAGCTAATTATCTGAACCACCCTCCAATTCTCAGTTTAACTGTAAAGAATGCTAGTGTCTTAGCGTAAGCATCTCAGGAGGAGAGCTTCATATTTTTCCTTACATAGTAAGTTAGGCCAAAATCTGAAAGTATAGTACATCCAGTTTACATTTAAAACATAAAAAACATTTAGAGCCAATCAGAATGACAACAACCACTCCAGTACCTTTAAATACCGTTGTGTAAATAGCTTGGTAGAATATGGTATTAATTCACTACTTATAACATGGTATCGCCACCTTCTACCATGATACCTTTGCTTGTTTATGCTGGTCCTTTTGCTAGTTTATGCTGGTCCATTACTGGTTAAAGATGGTCCTTTTGCTGGTTTAAGGTGGTCCTTTGCTGGTGTATGCTGGTCCATTACTGGTTTAAGGTGGTCCTTTGCTGGTGTATGCTGGTCCATTACTGGTTTAAGGTGGTCCTTTGCTAGTTTATGCTGGTCGTTTTGCTGATTTATCCTGGTCCATTGTTGGTTAAAGATGGTCCTTTTGCTGGTTTATGCTGGTCCATTGCTGGTTTAAGGTGGTCCTTTGCTGGTGTATGCTGGTCCATTTCTGGTTTAAGGTGGTCCTTTGCTAGTTTATGCTG
>JAUCMT010000059.1:14647547-14663564 GCA_032357475.1 Enteromius thamalakanensis
AACTTAACTACATTTATATATTTTAATTATGTGAAATTTTTATTTATTTATTATTATTTTTTATACATTTATTCATTTATTAATTTGCAAATATTTAGTGTGCAGCAGTTTCTGACTGATGTTGGTATTTTAGAACAAAATGTTATTTTCTTCATTTATTTTTGGCGCTGTGATTTGGTCAAGTGGGATGACGGCATGCTCTGTTTTGTGGTCCTTGCTGGATTTTTCACCGTTTCCACATCAGTGAGGCACAATAAGGCAATCAGGGTGTTTGTTCTCCTTATCATTGAACTCTGAGCTGCTCTGAACTCTTCCGATTCAACAGAGCAATTGTGCTTTCAGCGTGCTGCTTTGTGTGTTTTTGAGGCAGTATAGCACGCTTAATTGTTCAAGTTTTTTTTTTTTCAGTCTTGACTCCTGACTTTATTCAGTACGTGAGCGTTACACTCAAGCTGAGCTACGAGGCGTCTGGGGCTTTTGTGAAGGTTAAAACCATTTCTTTAGTAATTGAGGTTCTCGATCTCCTTGAAGGATCACAACCCAAAGCCATTTTCTTTTCTTGGTTTTTGACTTTTTTTATTTTATTTATTTTATTTTTACCACTTTGTTCGGCAAAGTACATGAAGGTCTTTTTAGATTTGAATGTGTTGTTTAATTTTCTTTTGTGTTTTCTCATTATTTGACCTCATATTACATATTCCGGTTCATATGTGATTCTCAGGAGAGCTTGAGTGAGTTTTTTTGCAGTCTGCTCTCATCTTTCTAGTCTCTGGGCTGTGTGTTATGAATGAAACGTTATCTATCATACTTTCCCATGTAATAAATCACAATACAGTAAACAGTTGCTTTGTAATAATGCAAGTTTTCTGAAATGTTCTGTATACATATGCAAATGAGCCATTGCCTAATTATATGCGCACTCATTTGCATACATTACCGGAACCGAAGTCTTAACACGGTACCAAACAAGGCTCAAAATTCCTGTTTAATTTCATCGACACATTAGAGTTAAAGCGGGTCTTTTTATAATTCAGGAAGCACTGTCTACAGCCAGAAATTTTTTTTTACTGTTTTTAAGAATAAAATGTTATGTAAATCAGTCTGAATGATATATGATGAAACCCCTCTGTAAAACCTTTCAGAATATAGCCTAAATGGGAATCAAACTGGAAAGTTTGATGTATGTTACACGGCAAGTGAGCAACAACTTCATCGATTATAATGAGCCGATCACAAGCTCTTCAGCCAATGTGGCCTCGTGCCTAAATGTGCAAATGCGGGAAAAGAAATGACAGGCTAACCATAAGCCCGTTTCTGACCTGCAGCGAGTGTTTATTCGCCCGTGGCATGATTGTGAAGAGGTGAAAATTCAGCTGAGATCTCTCCAAACAGATTTGAAGTGCTCAAAATAACATAAGTGAACAATTATTGCCTTTTTGTGCTATTGTGTCACCCGTAATTGTTGTGATTTTTAGAAATTTAATTGAATTGTTCAGCTCTAGACACGTACACACTCCTTTTCTTTCTGTTGCATATTTAGGTGAAGAAGTGCACTCACACAGGCTTTGAATGAACAGATGGCTGGTTTTTTAATTTTAGGTGCGCCGCCCCTTTAAATGTGACTTTCGCGTAATGCAGTGGGCCGGTGTTATTGAGCTCTGTTTGCGGCGTAACCCGGCGTATCGGAGGCTGCTGTTTTGTCGTCAGGTTTTTGAGAAGTGGAAAAGCCCTGAAATTGTCACCAAGTGATGGGGCCGCTACGCTCAATTTTCCTTCGATTCCAGACGCTATCAGAGATTTTCTGTTGTCTTGGTCTCCCGTCGACTGTTACATCTGTGCTGTCTCTCTGTTTACATGCGCGATACATTGTCAGGCGCATTCAATAAACAACATAATCAGGCTCGCTGTGTGCCGTTTAACGTGGAATCGTGTTATTGTGATTCTGAAACGTCGCTGTAGTCGATGCTCAAACACACTCTCCTGTCCTGTGATAGGATGAAATAAAATGTCCTTCTGCTCTGATAGACATCCACAGCTTGTGATCAGTGCAGTTTCTTTAAGAAATCAATGCTTTTAGTCAACAAGGATGCATTAAAGTGATCAAAAGTGACTGTGAAGACATTTATGTCTTGCTGTCTTATAAATTTGAACTTATTATCCATCAGAGGATAAAGGAAGGTCAATATTATTAACATGTTATTTTAATTGTGAATCTGTGGTGTTTGTGAAGTGAGTATATGCTGAAATACAGTTGTTTTCAAATTTGAGATCAATTGTTGAAGAACAGGAAGCCATTGCTTTGTGACTTCCTCATCTGCTGATTTGCATCTGTGTATTTTCAGGATTTGACAGCTGCTGTTTCTTTGTGGTCAAACAGTCAGGTGTCACTGTGGGTATTGAGTGGACTGGAGAGTTATTAGACTATTTTGTGAGGATTTGAAGCAATATTGACCAAAAATTAAGGTTCAGTTAATTGCAAACGTCGTCACAACATTCCTCCATTAAGTTGTCACAATTGATAGATAGTTTTAAAATGTGTGACAACTTGCACTGACATTTATATATGTACTTGTCCTGCAAACATAGTTGAAGCTTTCAGTGAACATTTGACTTGAAGCCATATAGAATTGAATGGAATTGAATATAACCACTGCTAGAATAAATAAATATTGCAAGTTTGACTTTTAAATAGTCAAAAACTTAAACTGAATGTTTTTTCTTTCTTTTTTTTCCAAAGTTGAAGGGCAATAAAATACTATAATTTTTTTCCAAATGAAAATTCATGTTCAATTTAATACATTACTTGCAATCTCTTGAATTATTTGTGAAATAATAGCCATTTCGGAGTAAACATTTACTGGACCTGAAAAGTCTTCCCTCTGTGACAACTTGCCCCAGTCTCTCCTACAGTTATTTTGTATGCAATTTAACAGTTTGACAGCACCTATATATAAGCACCTATACATACAGCACCAGAAAAATATATATAATTTTTTTTTATGTATACATATACACAGACATGCATGTGTACATTTCATAAAAATGTGATGTTTATATATTAAAATTTTTTATATAGTTTAAATTATACACATATAATATAGACATGCAAACACATATAAACATTTTCTAAATATATAGTGTTTGTGTATGTGTATATATATAAATACAGACACACAAACAGAGGAAAGAAAATGGGAAAAGTTTAAACTTTTTAAACTGAACCAATCAAAAAGATATCATACCTTAAGTTACTTGCTTTTTTTTTTGTCACACAGGAAATAAAAAGGTTAATTTGAATGCATTGCTTTGTTAAATATCGGTCTTGTTGCACGTGATGGGTGGAGTTTGTTCTCTAATTCTCATTTCTTTTAACAACTTTACTTTTCAGTGACATCACCAAGACCTAATTTTTAGCCCCTCCCCCCCAAACTCTGTTTTAAAGGTACTTTGCACAGTCAAGCCTAGTCCTACTTTTCTCATCATTAAATAGTCTCACTTTAAAATAGATTGCACTGTATTACAGTTGTTCTGTACATGTAGTGCTGTAGGTCTGAAACTTGCATACTGTGCACTTAGTACAGCAGGACTGGTAAGAATGGCATGTTAGTAGGCTTTTCTGAACGTAGCCTATGGGAAATGGTCTGATATGAAGACCATGATGCGTATCGGAAAATTGAGCATAGGAAAGAAAATGGGAAAAGATGATCGATTGAATTGAATACAGACTCTCCTATTTATTTTTTAGACAAAACATGTACACTTTGCATAGGTTTATCTGGAGCAGTTGCTTGAACAACATGCACACTGATGACTAACTCAGATCGCCACCGTTCGCCGGTGACATCACCATCTCTCGCTAATGTGCGACACTGGTTGCTATGGCAACGGAACACTCGTGTGTCTTATTTTCATCTAGCGTGTGTTTTTTTTGCAGCGTTTCCCCGCGGTCCAGAATCACCCATAACAGAGCGATTCACTGAGGTTTTTAATAATTTCATACATGGCGATTAAATCTGGCTGGCCACTAATGGGATTCTCTCAGTAGGGTGCGCGGACCTCTCCCACATAATAACATTCAATTACTACAAGCTCTCTCTGGCGCTTTCCCCTCCAGCTCGCTCTGCTCCATCACCGCCTTACACTTCAGGACTGGGTTTTGGGGGCTTGCAAGTTTTTGGGTGGTTTTAAATGTTTTTATTTCAAATAAAATGTGTGTAAATCTGTGGGTGTGGGTTATTCTCGAGACAAAGGGGGTTTTAAACGATTGAATAAGTTGCACCATATCTGAAACAACTTTTCTTTTCAGTGACATCATCGAGACCTCATTGTTAGCCACTCCCCCCAAACTTGACCTGTGAAGGTACTTCCAATCCATTCGTTATCCAATAGTTCATTCAAAAATGAAAATTACCCTATATTTTACTCGCCCCCATGTCATCCTAGGTGTATAGGACTTTATTCTTTCAGACGAACACAGTCAGAGTTTTTTAAAAACGTATCCAGGCTCTTCCGAACTTGGTAATACTGGTGGATAGTGGCCATTATTTTAAAGCTCCATACGGAGGTAAACACGTCTTCTGAAGCAGATTGATGGGTTTTTGTTACAAAAACATTTCTATTTTTAAAATTAGAACTTAAAGCTGTATTCGTAGTGTAAGCTCAGAAGAGAATAGACGAACGGAATGAGTAATATATGGGGCAATGGGCAAAATTAACTTTTGTCCCTCATTAAATATTGTATTACGGTAAAATACATCACATTACAGAAGTATTTATGCTCCGCCAAAAGTATGTTATGGACACATTTCACCACAAAAATACAAGAAATATTACTCTTTGCCCAAAGATAACTGTAGTATGACCAGGTTTTTGCTACTTTTTTGAGAATACAGTAGTGAGGGTTTTATTGCATTATGGTACTGGCGGGAAATATTCAATTTCACCTCGAAAATTGCAAGAAAAAAAAAGAGATTATTTCTTGAGCAAATTTGAGCTTTATAACTGGAATATGGCAAAAAGTTTTTTTTACTGTCACAATATCACAAATACTAAATTTTGGACACTTTCCAGTATTTTTGGAAGCTTTTTTTAAAATTGAAATTTATTATTCTTTTGTAACCCTAATCACAAATAATTTAACTCTTAAAATAACCGGGGAAAAATTCATAATTTATTATTTTTGCACAAGGAAAATGAAATATCATTACCGTAATGTGTAGTATGTTTGATTTAATATCTCATTGCCGTGATGGAGGAAAAAAAAAAAAGTAAAATATCTGAGAAACTGCACAAAATTGAGAAAGTCATGTCACAGTGTCACAAATAATATAATCACCAAATTACCTAAACATAAAAGAAATAATTATTTGAAGCGTCATTACCGTAATGAGTTTTTTAATAAATAAAGTATAACAAATACCACAGTCTATTCTATTCTATTCTATTCTATTCTATTCTATTCTATTCTATTCTAATAAAGTAATGCAAATCCCCCCCCCCCCATTACGTTAATGAGGAATTGTGTCATAATGTCGTAGTACGACAAATGTTAGTTGAAAATTCTAGGTAAAATTTTATTTACTTTTATTCCTTTCTTTTGAATTTGGGTTAAAATTTGACCCACACATGTTCTTGACGAGCTTTGTGAGGTTCACCCTTCTAGTCTGTGATTAATAAATTGTGCTCTATAATGACAACAACATGACAGAAAACAAAATAGCTGGTGTTTAAATGTGTTCAGGGCGATGAGCTTCTGTCTTGTAATGTGCACGACGAGGCTTTACTGGCTATTAGACGGGTTGGACTCATTAAATGAGAAAACAGTGTTAATGGTACACACACACACACACACTTCAGTGACTCATCCTCTTCAAACTGCATAGCATCCAGACCATAAAACATATCCAACAGTTTAAATGTTTACTTTAAGTCTTTGTGTAAAAAGGGCCATTTAGGGCCAAAATTGGCTTCACAGAGAACATCTAATGGTGGTTTTTATGGAAATGCAGTAATTGCATGTGAAAGCTGCTCTCTCAGTTCGCTATTTTGATATAAATTACATAGAAGTTTGGAAAATATGGAGATTGCAGTCATTTTCTACCATTTAGGTTGTATTTGTTGAAAGACTTCCGACTGTGTCTTTAAACATCAGTAAACTGAGGCAGTGCATCTTTGTAGTCTTACAAAAAGATTAATGGCAAATGGTTACAGACAATAAAAATCAGAATTTGTGCAATTCAGGGCTCTAAAAAGCACTTAAAACAAGATTCATATATTAGTATTAATATAGTAATTAGCATTTCATATTCATATGTAGAATTAATATTTCACAATTGTATTTAGTTTTATTCACTTTTCTTTTAATTATTATTATTATTATTATATATCTTCTACTATATTTATAAGCTACTTATATTGTCAAGTGATGGAGCCAACACAGACACCGTGGGAGTGACGTCACGCCTCGGAGAGGCTTTTTATTAACAAAAATACATAAAATAAGTGTCCAGTTCTGGAGCAGGCACGGATTACAGATTGGGCCAGTGGGACCGCTGCCCAGGGGCCCTTGGGGTGAAGGGGGCCCATGGACGTCCTGCCAAGGGCCCACACTAAGTTTTTGCAAACGTTGTCTGAAGGTTTTGCTCAGGGGCTGATGCAAACGTTGAGCGAACGTTGTCTGAAGGTTTTGCCCAGGGGCCGACGCAATAGTTCTGTGAACGTTGTCTCTTCCCAGGGGCCCACGCAAATGCTTTGCCCAGGGGACCTATACTCCGTCCCTGTGCTGGAGTGCGGTGAGGGTCAGGCAGTGTAGAAAGGGAAGGGGCGGAGTCCAGGCTGCTTGCGTCTCGAGCGGCTCCGGCGCCTCTCGCGCCTTTGAGAGGCCGGCTGCCTCGCCACAATATTCATCATTTTGGTCTTTTTTAAATTTCTATTAAGCTGTTTAAACATCATCACAGCAACGTTATAAATTTTCGATTAGTATTTTCGGTTAATGGAAATGATCAAATTTTTTTTTTTTTTAAATAACAGTAGTGAGAAAAATTTATCTTTACACAAACTCACAACAAAAACATCCATAAAAAAAGTGTATGTACTGTATGTTCTTGGGTTTTGTGCCTTTTTTTAAATTAAGCATTTTTTACGTGGTGTGAAGATTTCACTGGCGTTCAAACTGTCGAGCCGAACACATCAAGTGCTTGAAAGTAGCCGAGTGCTATTAAGAGCCCTTGACCCCTCGACCCTCGACACGTCGTTTCGATCAAACGCAGCTTTATATGTCACTGACTCACTGTGCTTGATTTTTCCTCTGGTCTTTTTTCCGGTCCTCCGCTGGTTTAGTGGTCAGGACCTCTGCTGTAAACCGCCGGCGGTGAATATTCATCCATAAATCACAGGACAAATGTCACCTTCATGATGGTCTTAATGGACTGTGAACAGCACTGAACTTTACTTTCCCTCTCGTACTAAAAAAAAAAAACTTGGCATGTAAATGTAATAGCATCTAGGGAATGCTGGGCTGTTTCTGTTTGGTATGTGTTGCGTCAGGAGCGGTTGTGTTTTTGCTGGGTTTACACATTCATTGGCTATTTTAGTAATATTGATTTGATTGAAACGTGTACGTTTTACCTCCGACTCCTGCAAAAAGCCTCGACGGCTACATTCGATGACGGAAAGCAGCAAAGGACTGGAGACTTGGAAAGTGTCCACTTGTTTCCACACGCTCATTAATATTGTCTCTGCGGACGGCTGAGATTTATTGTGAAGGGCTGGGAGTTTTAATCGACTGGCGGCGTCCTTAGGAGCTGCTGGGAGGCCGATAATCACCTTCAGTCTCGTAATACCCCCCTGAGTGCTGCTCAGAAACACTCAGGTCTGTCGGAAAAGCCAAGACCTGCTTCAAAACCCAGAGAAGAAAAGCACATATGAAGCATGATTCTCATCAATGATTATTCTAACTTTTAGAAATACCCATGCATTCTTAGTTTCCTAACGTATGTTGTACAATAAAATAAGCATTTCAGGCTTTCTACTTCAAAAGTTACTTGCGGTTTATTTGTGAAATTTGATGTCAGTTGCTCCGCCTACACTCTAATCTCATTGACCAGATCACACCTGATTGGCTGGTATTTCGTGGCTTTGCACAAAATATTTCCTTTGCTGAAAAGTAAATCATTGTGTTATAGTTAGCAATAGTAATGTGCTAATGTACCGTTATGTAAAAATTAACTTTACTGTATACGGTAACTGTTATAAAAAAAAAAAAAATTAATATAAAAAAAATTAGCATTTTCGTTTTCTTGAGGTAAAATAAAAGTTATAATTATGAAATTAAATTAAAAGGAAAGAGAAATATTTTATGAAATAGCTTTTATAAATTGTCAACATTATGTTATTTAATTTTAGTGTAAGTTTGAAATATTAAAATAGTACATACTAGCTGATCATTTAATTTAATATGTAATTAAATTATTTAATATTTAATAAAATTTTAGTGTAATTTTGAAATGCTAAAATAAAAGTAAAACTAATATATTAAAATGTAATATATACTGTGTAGATGTTAAACAACAAAAAATAGACTTCAACTAACCTTTTAAAGCGAAAACAGGAATTATAAAAATATTAACAATTACTAGAATAGTACATTTAAATACACTAAAATAACACTAATTGAATTTAATATTTTAATATTTGATTAACTTTTAATTTAATTTGTCTTAATTTATTTAACGTAATTTAATTTAATTAATTTTTTAGCTAACAAAGTAAGCCATCTAAATAAGTGGAAACTCTGAGGATAGTTTTGAAGAGAAACTATACTGGATTTAGCCGTGTCATGTTGTAGCATCAACAAGAATAAACTTTTCCAAACAGGTTTCCCTGTTTATAGTAATTTCCTGTTAATAGTAAATTAATTTAGCAAATGAGCTTCTGCTAAGCGCGGCGCTGACAAACCTCACCTGCTGTTTTCTGTCTCTCCATCTTCGTCGAGTTTTGTGCTTATGTCACCACAGAAATATCAAGAGGCAGCAATGCAAAAATTCTCTTTGAAATGGAGACTAAAGGCCTGGTTCCTCTCCAGCCTGAGGGCTCGTATCCTCACATGCTCCGTCAGAGCTAAGCGCATCAATCCCGTTTGCTCGTAGTTATCTTGAGGGAAGCCGAGCGGCTTCAAAGCTCAGTTCCTTCGCCTCCTAATAAAGGAAGAGACGGATGCTTCTCCAGTCATTACTCAGCAGCGCTCACGCTTTCCTGCTGATCTGAGACTGTGGTCAAAGAGCGAATGAAGCTTTGGGGTAAAAACAGACGCCGTTCATTCACACTCTGAGGGTTCAGGGGAAAACAGATATATCGCAGTCAAGTGTTCAAGTGTGTTTTAGTAGCAGGAATTCGGTTCGTGGTTTCTGTATTGTGCATTGCAGCTGTTTGTTTTAGGAGTAGCCCTGCATTGTCAGCATATATTCATAAATGTAGTATTATTATTATTATTATTATTATTATTATTCTTATATGAATGCAAAAAATAATGAAGTGAAATATACAAAATATACATATATTAAAAAAAGTTTATAATAATTTTTGTTCTTATTTATAATGAAAATAACTACAAATTTATTTTTAATAATAATAATAATAATAATAAAAAATAATAATAATTATCAATCATAATAATATAATAACTTTTTGTAGTTTTACTTATTAAACAAGAACAGTGCCAATAATTTTTTTTTAATTATTATTATAAATGCAAAATTATGTGTAATGTCATATTATTGATATATTGAACAAAGATTTGTATTTATAAAATTATTATTATTTTAATAATAATTATTATTATTTATTGTTGTTATTCTGTAATTTTATTAATACAGCAACCACAACATTAATGCTAATAATACTTTTATTATTAATATTATTATATTAAATATAGAAAAAACAATAAAAATCAATAAACAATAAAAATCAATAAAGTATAAAAATAATTAATATATTAACCCATATTTATTAATAATAATAATAATAATAATAATAATAATAATAATAATAATAATAATAATAATAATAATAATAAGCAATATATATAATTTTTTTTAAAATACAGATATAGTTTTAATACAACAGTTACTTTTTAATTGTTATTTGTTTTTTATTTATATAATTAATCAATAAATCAATCAGCTGCTTTTCTCCTGGTGTCAGCTGGTTGGTGGAGATCTGCTCGGTGTCTGTATATATACTGAAGCGGTTCTGATGTACAGATGCTGGAGGTTCTTCTGTATGTCCTCTCGGTGATGGTTTCTATGGCGACTGCTGTGCAAGCGTGCATTTTCCTGAGGTTTGTGTTGCTCGTTCAAGACTCTGTTTTACAGGCTGTATTACCATCAGAGTGACCTGCAGAAACCACCTTCGGACACCAGAGAAAACACCTCGACTGAAACTGAGAGAAAAATAGTCCCAACAGTAAAACCGATCGACTGTTTTACAGAGGTACCAACTTGAAAATGAGTTCAGATTAAGTTCTTATACTTTTATTTTTTTTATTTTGTTATGCCTGGTCTTAATCGCAGAGGCTGTTATTTGTGATTGGCTGATATATGTGAGTAGAGTCTAGTCTCAAGAGCAAGTGCCTCTGCAGACTCACAGCGATGTTGAACCACATTTCTACACAGCCTTTGATGTGCAAGTCTCTGAATTACTCGCTTTCTCTGGAAGCGAGAGAGGAAATGAGAGCGAACGACACACGGAGAGTGAAACATCCATGACTTGCTTCGTCTGTCCTCACTATCTTTAGAGCAGACACCTGCTTTTACTGTAAGTACAGACTTGTTACACTTCAGCAGTTATGTCTCGAGGAGCTGTCGACCTGAACAATGATTAAAACTCAACTGCATTCAGATCATCCTGATGTTTGTGATGTCTCATTAACATATCGCTGCCCACATATGCACATCGTGATGTATTAATACTTATTGGTTGCATATATATTTTAAATGGTTTAATATTGTAATTTATTATTATTATTATAAATATTATAAAATTATTTAATTAGTAATGTAATAATATTATTTAGTTTTATTTTTTAAATGAACTAAATAAATAATTCTGTTGATATTATAAATAAATACAAGTAATATGTTTATTTGTAATATAATAATAAAACGACAATAATAATACTAATATTTTTTATTATTGTCATCATCATCATCATTTTAGTTATTCATTTATTTTTATAAACTATAGTTGTCATCATAAATAAAATAAATATTTATTTTTGTTTGTTTTTTTAAAGTAAGTTAAACATTTTATTTATTATTATATTTGTAAGAATAATACTTGCTGGTAATATTAAATAAATACAACACAATAAGTTTATTTGAACACTAATAACAATAACAATAATAATAATAATAATAATAGCAATAAAAATAATTTATTATTATTTAAAACAAGTAAATAATAATATATACTTTCATAATAATAATTGTGTTATTTATTTTGGAAATATTATTATTGTTTTATTTTAAAATAATAATTGATATTTGTTTTGTATTTATTTTAGAATGATAGTTGTTAATTTTGTTTATTTAATTTCTCAGAATTATTTCATTTCATTGTTATAAATTGGGCTGAATGTTTACTGAGAAATGCTATTAACAGGAAATTTGATTTCTTAGAAAAAGCCTGTTTCTTAGGAAAAAACACGTTAAGACATGGCACAAGAGAAAGACTAAAACACAGACCGAGGGAGTGAGACATCAAACGGGGACGGAGGACATGACAGAGAGGTAGAAGTTAGGACAGAGAGAGACATACAGGCCTGATAAGAGAGAGATGAGAGGGAACAAAGATTGTGGATGAGAGGATTAAACCCTGCTCTGTTAGTAATGGACGAGCCTGTTGGTCGTGCAGCAGCAGATGGCTGGCCTGTGCTCTCTAGAGGTTATGTAACCAGACAAACCCTCTCATCCCGCACGAAAATCTCTCGCTCGCTCTCTCTCCTGCTCTTTCTTGCCCTGCTGAGCTGCATGTGAGCACAAACCCTCCGCACGCCATGTGCAACATTAAGCTGAACTGCCAAATCAGCATTTGGTCCGCAAAAATCTGCTTTATATAAAGAAATATAAGGTTTTAGATAGACTATTGCATGGCTCTTTTGAATCAGTTCAGTGAGCAAAGATCAGAGGTCAGTCTAGATAAGCACCTGCACTCTTAGATGTTCTAAAATCATGATTAAATGTGATTAATTACAGTTTGTGTAATTGCTTTTATATTAATTTAATCACTCACTCTTCATTGACTGGTCTTGAGTGGGGACATCACCATTATTGATGTATCTTGAGTAAGTGCAGTGTGTGAGGTGAAATATATCGACAAATTAGTACATTTATTTCAGCACATCAATTTTTAAACTGTGAATGAAATCAAAATCCAGTGGATAAGTAAACTAACTTTTAATAGAGAACCTCAACCATGATTTTAGATGAACTGAAAAATTAATTTTTTTGCATGATGCTTCATCCCCACCTCTAGGTGTCAGTATAAGAAAAAAGCTGGTACAAAGAAGCATGCTCAAACAGGCAAAACTCCATAAATGTACCTATATATCCAATTCACCACAGTTTCCAGCTGAAGTGAACACTAGTAGCAGAAAACACCAACAATGTTTATTTCTTTAACACAAATTATGATTACAGAAACAGATTGTCGGTTTATAAAGATTTACCTCAGGTTCTTGGCCAAAACTATACTTTGACCCTCAACACACTTTTAGCCTCATCATTAATTTGTAAACTAATGCAGTTTTATGTTTGCATGATGAAACTAGCTCCATATGTACAGCTTTTTTGATGTAGTAAAATTGCTCAGTAGCACACCCGGTACAGGATCACTTATGTTACGAGACGCTTGTCATGAGTCCCAAAAATCACAATAAAGTCCGTAAAATCATGAAAGTCACAATACAAGAGCTCAAAGATTTGTAGAAGCAAGATAAACTGACGTTTTTCCTCAATGTATGCATTTCATGTTATGTCAGTTAACACTGTCAGTTAGAATTTGAGTTGGGTTTATTTTATTTTCATAAATTATGTTTTAGCATAACATACTGGACATTTCATTCCTAAACTGCAATGAGACACACAACAACCGATATAAGAAAGCACTTCCAGATTCATGTTCATCATTCATGATTACCACTCGCTGGACATTTGACTTTGAAAGGGTTGTGAAATGTTCCAAACTCAACGTAATTATTATTTTTTCCCCAAATGTTGCCATATAGGCATTTTTTCTAATGAGCCTGCCCTGCTAAATGCTGAGCACATCTTAAAAACTGTATATTGAAAGGACTGTTCACATTCAAAGAAACGTTCTTGTTCTTTGTGCTCGGTTCTTGGTCAGAAAATACTTATAAGTGAACCAGACTAAATGTTGAAAGTTGAAAGTCTGGCTATCATACATATAGTGTTGTTAAATGATTAATTGCGATTAATCACTTCCAAAATACAAGTCTTTGTTTACATAATATCTGAGTATGTATATTTATTATGTATATACAAATACATGCATGTGTGTGTATATATATGTTTATATAGTAAGTGTGTGTGTATATATATATATATATTTATTTTTTACATTTTTTTTTGTTGTGATGTCAAATAATAAATTGCGATTTAATTGCATCCATCCATTAATACGCACACATACAGTATATATTTTAAAGTTATTTTCATGTGTATTCATTAAAATATTTATATTATATTTTATATTATATAAAATATAATGTATATTTTAAACACAAAATATTTTCCTAAATATACAGATGCACATTATATATATATGATAAATATACACAGAACACAGTCATTTATTGTGTAAAGAAAACTGGATGCGGTTATTCGCGAATAATTGTTTCACAGCACTAATACTTTTATCCTATAAAATATACTAGTATAAATATAGGAATGTATATAAATGTTAATATTTTCCAAACATATTCTGTGTGTGTATTTAGATATTCATAATAAATAAACACAGTATTTGCACATATATTATATAAACAAAAATTTTCATTTCGGATGCAGTTAATCATTTGACAGCACTACATACATAAAGTAGTTACACAAATGGGTAAAATGCTTTATGGATTATGCTGATCTTAGAGATGAACCCTGCAGATGTTTCTGTGTGTTGATACACTCTTTTACTGTGTCCATTTTCACAAGAGCCAAACAAATCTGTGGCTAATTGAAACGGCTGTATCTCACGCACACTCACAGTGGGCATCAGATCTCATTCAGACGGCTTGCGTCATGATCGGCTTCCCTGCAGCCGTGTGTCTGCTGTGGCTCTAATAGGGGTCTTGGGGACTGAGTGTTAAACTGCTGCTGATATGTCAAGCCTTTCCTTGTTCTTGTTCTGTACTCTTCCTTCAGTTTCCTCCGCCTTCCTCGCATCTACTTTATACACAGTTGTGACAGGTGGGACATGAGGAATAAGATGAGACGTTTGTCGTGTGGAAACCCTCTTTCACCCCAATCTTCGGCACATGGAGTGTCTCATCCTCATTATGTTGCAGGAGAGATGGGACATGCCTAATATAGCCATGAGGTGGACTCAGGTATTTGACAGGACTAAAATCCATCATAGTGTGCATATGTTTTAACCCTCTACAGACTGCATTCATGGCTAATCACATATACTGTATATATATATATATGATGTTCAGTACATTGAACCACTGTGTACGTGAGTATTATTATTTGTATTACAACCTTGAACTGATCTCCAAGTGGGACACGTCTGTCATAAGAGAGGACGAAAAAAACAAGGCAAAATGAGGACGAAAACAACACAGGACACCTACGTGCCTATGCAGAAGAGCTTGGGCTTCAGTACGTAAGGCTTTGATCAGGCGAGTCATGCTTTGATCGTCACATTGGGTTGCTGTCTGACAGTTGTTTGTGTGGCGTGTGGGACGCATCCGCTGTTCTCCTTTTGTTCTTGAATGCAGGTCAGAGTAAACAAGTAAGCAAATAAACCGTATTAACACTGTAACAGCGTTAGCTCCATCCCGCCGATGGCCCGGGGGGAGAAGCAGCAATTACTCTGGAGAAAGTGTGTTTGGGCGAATCGATATTTTTCTAAGTGAAATGTGCTGAGACATCCTTTCATCGCTGTCCTGCTCGACCGCCTCAGGCGCTGCTGTGGTTCCTCTGGCTCTAACGAAGGCGGAGGGAGATTTCGGGGGGAGCGTTGTCCTGGCACAAACCCTCTAGGCTGGGGGTTGAAAGGGGCCCATGATCAGAGAGGTTGGGGACAGTCGGGACAGAATGATGACAGTTGTAATTGGCCTCTTGGCACGGTTAACGTGGAGAGCGGGGTCCCAGGGGACCAGTGGAGAACAGGCTAACTGACAGGTGGCTGACGGGGAAGGTCACAAAAGGTCAGCCTGGTTTCCATGGGTGGCCAAATACTAAAAAACAAAAAATAACAGCATGTGAAATGTTGTTTTGGGTTTTTGTGACTCATGGTTTGATGGCTTGACGGCGTGTTGCTGATTAGCTCGCTTGTTAGCATGGAGTTTACATACAATAGCAGATGATTGTGAGTACGCCGGTCAAGGTCAAAAGGACCACTGTGAAAATGCTGTCGCTCTTAAATCTCATTCCACATCCTGACAGGATGTCGAAGTTCGGTATGACTTTTATCTATTTTTGAATCTGAATGATATTGCAAAGAAAATTGTAGCGTTTAGGTGGATAGCTACAGTGAAGAAAGTTTACAGTTTGAGTTTCTTAAATTTGTCATTCATAGCTGTAATACAGCTTCTGCAGACTTTGAATATAAAGCATAAGCCATATAACACCTTGATACTTTTGTTTTATTATGTTATTATAGTTTATTAAAACTGGAAAAATATACATATATACATATATACATATATACATACATACATATATATATATATATACATACATACATATATATATATATATACATACATACATATATATA
>JAUCMT010000059.1:14685231-14698697 GCA_032357475.1 Enteromius thamalakanensis
TGACTGCAATTCATATAGGTAATTTGGAAAATCTAAGAAAAATATGATTTGCATAATAATTTGGAACGCAGTGTATTTGTAGTTTACACCATGAAAATTAAAAGCATTAATTTGTCAATCATGGCAGTTCCAGGAGTAACGTAATTAAGTGTATGTAACAAAAATACAGATTTTAATTTAAATAAAACACAATTTACATGTGGTTGTTACTCTCAAACCACTTTCGAAGCAAAATACTATATTGATAAAAAAAATTACAACACAATATTGTGCACAATATTAAGTTGATGATTTATATAAAACAACCCATTTTAAACGTATTGCAAAAACGTCAGACATGTACACGTGTCTTATGATAGACGAAATTATGAAAATTACAGCGTTTTATAGGAGTAGCCATGTTTCCATGATAAAAGCAACTTCTCTGATTGGTGTATTTGTCTTTGGGATTGTGGGTAATAATTCCGCTATTAAATCTAGTGGTTCAGTTTAGCGCTAGTCCAACTTGTTTATGTTAAGTGTATGAAGATATGTAGGCTCTGTGTGGTTGTGTATGTGTTCACCTGGCTCCTCTCTGGTCACCTGCCGTTTGGCGAAGCCTCTGTTTTCTAATAAGACCATTTGTCACAGTGTGATGAAGCATATGACAAGCGCATCAACACCAGCATCTGCTGATCTGGATCTAATGCTGCAAATGCAAAGACTTCCCACACCTTCCTCCATATGAACTCTCAGATATCTGGAGCCGGAGCACAATCTGTTCTCTAAACACACATGAGGTGTGGGGAGAGCGAGACTATTGTTCTTTCATTAACTCTGCGCTGCCCCGTATGACCTTGCGACGCCAATAAAAGGGAAGTGAATGCGGGACGGCGGGGCAATGAAGGAGGAATTTATTACAGGCCAGTTTTTACGCCATGTCGCACGTGCAGACCGTGCTTTACTGGGGTCCTACTCGCTCTCATAACCTCAAGTGCTTCTCTGTCAGTTGTGCGGAATGAATGCGATCAATTTCTTGTGGTCATGAAATTTTGGTTTATGATTAATTGTTATACAATTAATTCTAATTCATTTTTCAATTCAATTTTGTTCTATGAGAAGCCATTTAATCACGTTTAGTTTCGAGTTTGTGTTGTTTCCTTTCCAAAAATTTGTCAATGTATATTGTACATGACTTGAATAATAAAAATGTAAATATTAAAATAATAAGAATATGATTTATATACAATTTTTATTAATGTTTATATAAACATTAATAAAAATGGTATTTTGCAAATAAACTCATGTATATATTTATATCTTCATATATATTAGTGCTGTCAATTTAATTACATCCAAAATAAAAGTTTTTGTTCTCCTATATATAATTAATATTTTTTTAGATAGATTGAGAATTTCCCATTGTGAAATTTTATAAGCAATTTTTAATTTTTAAGTGGTTTTTATGCTCAAAGCATTTAATAAATTAGATTAAATTTAGGATTTTTTATATTTTTACTTGAATTTTGGAAAACAGCAACAAACAGAACTAATTAAAAATTCATTTTCATGTGTGTAAACGTATAAGACCTCAATTATTTATTCATATTTTGTCCGTTAACTATTGTATTTGCAATAAATTCATGATTGCATTATTAATTTATTATTATTATATTATTATTATTCTGTGTGCAAAATATTTAATTGCTGAAGCTCAAATTATTTTGCCAGTTTTGGATATTAGCAAAAAATATTCAACACACAAATGAAATGTACAGTATATATTCCATTCGTCTTGCTTGATATCATCTTACGGAGCTGTACAGCAGCTTACAGTGGCTTAAAGCAGCATTTTGAACAAATAAGCTTAGTTTTCCATAGAAAGCTCTTTCAGGGTTTTTGTTCTGCTAGCTTTGAGCTACTGGTTGCCACTCTTATCTCCATATATTAAGGAATAATGGATTAAGTCAAGTAGGTCTGTTTCCAATTAGTAATAATGGCCACATTCAAGCCCATTTATGTATTTATTTAAAAGAAAAATGTATTGTAGTTAATTTGGATATTACATTAAGCAGCATTACATACTATAGCAGAGGTGCACATTTAAACCGCAAGGGCCAAATATCAATTACAGCTGAGTGTTGAGATAAGAGCACTAATTAGCTAGCTACCTAAATGTTAATAAATGCTAAATTCTAATTAGGAGCTAAGACACTTAATGCTAGCTGATTAACATTGACCACAAGCTCAAAATTGTGAATAATAAATGTTAATCGCTCAATAATTTGTCTTCCAATTTGCCTTCCAACCTAATAAAACTGTAAATTAGGTAGCGATAGCTTGATGGTTATTTAATTACATTTAATAATTGGTTAATATTTTATAATGACATGTTTTGAATTACAGTAACACTTGCAGCCATAAAACCTTCAAATGATATTGCGTATATTTAACCTCATACACATGTGTTGTGATATATTGAAAGTATTACTTTAGTACTAGCATAGTAGTATCTAAAAACAGTTGTAAGTGTAATATAACTTAAGAAATCAGGTTTAGTTTGGCCTTGGAAGATCCTAGATGGGATTTGAAAGAGGGAATCGCACCCTGACTGGGAACAAAGGTGCTACAGCGTGACCCTTTAAGCGTACATCAAATGGATTTGACTTCAAAGCACCTGTATGTCAGGATGAGCTCCTAATGCATTGATTTGCCCGCCGTTTGTCTGGTCTGATGTGACTTTTCTGATGTGATCTTTAAGAGGCAGACGGCCCTTCTTTCAATGCTTATTTACAGCATTATCTCTTTTGTGTAGGTTACATGTAGACCTACGAGTGCATGTTTGGCTAGAAGGTATCGATTGGATGTTTGAAGGGTTGTAAGATGAATGAGGTGTTGGAAGATGAAATGTTGTGCAGAGGATGCTCAGCGGTTGTATCAGGTTTGCCAAACACAATCATTTTCTTTAAACTAATTCTAAACAGTCTCTTAATCTGGCCCCACATCTTTAGTTTTATTTTAGCTTGAGTTTTGTTTTGTGTTGTTTTGATAGCTGGATCCAAGTTTTTTGTTGTTGTTGTTTTTATTTAGTTTGTTTTTGAAGCCAGGTTTGTTTGTTTGTTTGTTTTATTTTCATATCTAAAGTAGTAAGGTAGTTTGGAAATGTTTTCCTTCCTTTCTTCCTTCCTACCTTTTTCTTTCTTCTTTTTTTCATCTTGTTTGGTTTTAATAGCTGAAGCAATGTTTTTTGTTTTGCTTTGATAGAATATTCCATGTTTTTTTGTTTTTAATATAATAATTTAATCTATGTTTAATGTTTTATTTCATTTTTCAACCAAAAAGTGAAACAAAACATTTTTTTTTTGATAGTTGGATCCATGTTTTTTGTTTTGTTTTGATAGCTAGAGCCAGGTTTGTTTTTGTTGTTGTTGTTTGTTTTGTTTTCATATCTAAAGGACACTTAGTCTGACCTAATTTTGTTTTCTTTGTTTTGTTTTAAGTTTTTTTCAGGTAGTGGAAATGTTTTCTTTCCTTTTTGATTTAAATATCTTTAGTTTTGGTACCTTTGGCACACGTTATATAATCTGGACTGGTTTGGTTTGTTTTAGGGTGCTTTTACACTTGGTTCGATTGCTCCACCTCCCCTGCCACAGCTGGACTGCATTCCTATTATCACTTTTAGGTTTGCACCGTGGTTGGTTTGTGTCAAGCCAGCTGCTGTTTACCCCATTGCTTAGTAACTATGGGGCAGGAGAGGGCGGCAAAATGTATAACATTACTCTCTGCACTTTTATATATTTAAGTTTTTGATCCTTTCATTTTGTTTACATAGCTTCAGTGTCTTACGTCTTGTACTGCAAATGCTCTAAAGCATATATGTGTTTTTGGTTTGTTTAGTTTGCTTTGACTGTTTAGTCTGGCCCCAAATGTTTTGTTTTATTTTTAAGATATTTGAGGGGTAACAAGACTAATAAGGTGTTAGGAGATGAAAAGTTAGCGTCCTTGAAGGTGTTGTGCTGATGCTCAGCAGGCCTATCAGCAGTCAGGTTTGTCCAACAAAAACACCATCTTCTCCATCTTTGATGTCAGGTCCATGTTGATGGCTTGACTTGTCTAAATCACGTTTTAGGATCAGTGAAGTTTGCCTTGTAGTGCATCGATGTGGAAGAGCATGGTCTGCTGGTTTATGATGTGCTCTCTCTTCTCTCGGGGGTTGTTTGATCATGTTCTCTTTCTTTCTTTCGGTCTCTCTCCACAGCAGGCTGCTCGCTCACATCTAGATGCCATGTGGAGACGGTGCCCAGGACAGGTGGCATCACGTCACACCTAGTGCTGACACACACTATACTAACACACACATTTTCACCCCTCTGTGCGCACTCCCTACGAGTAGATGCGATTTTAGCCTCTTTTTGCTTCTCTTTTATTTTGCCCTACATGTGGCATGTGGCGCTGCAATTTGCACCCTTGTCACCATTGTTCTGTTTGGCTGGATGGGATGTGCCAGACAGGGCTAGTTTAGGCACAGTCTGGGCATGAGAGTTAGGCCTGTTCACACCGGGACAAATATCGGCCGCGAATATCGCCAACGTTTCACATTGCCGCCCTTTGTTTAGTCACAGCGCGTTAGTGTACACACCGAGGCACAAAACGCCAGGCGCAAAAGTGTAATTTTTTAAAAAACGCCTCGGACTCGTTTTTTTTATTTGACGCCCCACCCTTTAAAAACTGTCCGACTAGTTAGATTAGTGCTTTCAGTTACAGTAAAACACGACTTGGTGGCGCTCAAGATCACTGCAAGAAAGAGGAAAGTAAACCAAGATGCCCAAGATGAATGTAGAGTTGCTAGTATCATTAGTTTCTGAACACAAAGAGCTTTTTGATAAACGCGACAGCGACTACAAAAATCTTGATAAGAGGGAGTTGCTATGGAGAGGAATTGCAGATCAAATAGGATTCAATGGTGAGTTTAATTTTACTTAACTTTCTTTCAGTGCTGCTGCTGCTTGAAAAATCCATGTTCTGTTTTACCAGTTAACAGAAAGCGTGAAAATGGTTTTGAAAATAGCGTAAATACCGTCTCTTCTGTGCGACAAGCAAGTGTCAAAAGCACAGTGCCACCTTGTGTACAGAGGTATTTCTGTTGTTTATTAAGCGCCATGTGAGTGAATTCACCAGTGAAAATGGGCATCCTGGCGAAAAATGTCTCGAAAAATCCTAACGAAATGCGCGTGCGATATTCGTCCCGGTGTGTACAGGGCTTTATGTTGTTGTTGTTGTTTAGCCTGGGCACAGGTTTTAGTGTGGCTCTATGTTTGTTTGTTTGTTCATGTATGTATTTGTTTATTTATTTAATTTTATTTGTTTTGATAGCCTACAGAAGGTACACTTTGTAGTCTGGTCCAATATTTTAAGTGATTTGGGTTGATTTGTTTTGTTTTGAAGTCTATGTCAACTTTGATAGTCTGACCCCATGTTTTGGATGGATTGGGTTTACTTGTATGGCACACTGTAGTCTGCCGCCATCTTTTTGTTTTGTTTTGTTTCCATTGATTTGGTTTAAACTTTGTATTATGTCCCCATGCTTTTTGTCTGATTAGATTAGGCACACTTGTCAGTCTGGTTTATATTTGTTTTGCTTTTTTAATTGGTCAGTTTTGGTTTGGTTTGGTTGGCTTGTATTGATTTTGTTTTAGTTGTTTTTGTTTGATTTGGTCTATTTTGGTTGGTTCGTAGTGTTTTCTTTTGTATCACAACCCATTTGTACGAATTCGTACGAGGTGGCAAAATCATGCTAATTCATACAAATTCATACTAAGCTTACTTGTACCATTTGTCTAAACCCCAGTGATGGGTAGATTTAGGGGTGGGGTTAGGTGGTAGGTCATTCGTACAAATACGATTTAGCAAAAATAGTATGAATTCTTACAAGTGAAGTACTAATTTTTACAAATTAGTCACCTCGTAAAATATGTACGACTTTCTTTCTTTCTTTTTTTTTTTTTCTTTCTTTCTTTCTTTCTTTCTTTCTTTCTTTCTTTCTTTCTTTCTTTCTTTCTTTCTTCTTGCTTTCTTTAATGAATAGCTTAGGCCTAAATTGTAGTCTGGCTAAATTTAGTTTTGTTTTGATTGCGTGAGATGAGACATAGCTTAGTGAACAATTGTTGAACAAATGTTTTTTCTTAACTGAACTGAACTGAACCTAACTGAACCTAACTGAACCTAACTTAACCTAACCTAACTTAACCTAACCTAACTTAACCTAACTTAACCTAACTTAACCTAACTTAACCTAACTTAACCTAACTTTACTTAACTTAACCTTAACTTAACCTTAACTTAACTTAACTTAACTTAACTTAACTTAACTTAACTTAACCTAACCTAACCTTAACTTAACCTTTACTTAACCTTTACTTAAGTTTTACTTTACTTATATTTTTCTAAGAATGCGTGATAAAAACAAAAGTTTTCTTTCAAAATATATATATTTTATTATTATTATTATTATTATTTTGATCTAACTTTAAGAATTGCACAAAACGGTGATGCAAACAGCCAGGTTTTGTGTTTTGCTCAAGGACACTCTGTAGGGGACAGTCTCCTCCGGGCATTCATAGTGTCTGAACCTTGTGGAGAGAAAAAAAAAATAAGAATATGACGGAAAGATACATTACTCAGTCATGCTGTCACTGCAGGCATATCTGGACATCAGTTTGCCAGCTGCAGTTTCTTCATACTATTTATTTAGTTATTTATTTATTAATGATCATTCTGATTAAGATGATATTATACTAACTATTACAACCGCTTGTTTTGTTAATTTTAATCATGTCCAGGTTTTCTCCACACTGTTTTGATTCTCACTTCACTTGAAGAATCTCATTTGAACAGTACAGTATTTCTTGACTACAAACAGACCGATTTAGTAGTAAGTGTTATTACTGTACAATACTATGATTATTTCAGTATTTTTGGTCACTTTAACTTCCCAATTCATGTTTCAACCGATCAGAGATTAATTCAGCGCATAATGTGGGTGAGTTAAAAACAGTCTCAATAAGAGCAAAATGGCCTATTTTATACACTTGACAGAAGAACAAAAGGGGATATTAAAACCCAAGAGAACAGAGTGTCCTTGGGAGCCCGGTGAGAGAGAGAAGGGGAAGTTTGTGATCAGCATGGGCTTGCGCATGTGTGTACGAGTGTTTCTCGCAGGACCGAGGCTGAGGAGTGACGAGGAAGAGTGTGTGAAATGGTGTTTCTATAAATAGCGGCCTCATTGAGGCGCTTCGCCTGTGCACCTCAGATTAGGAGTCAGGATTTGCTGTGAGTGGCATCACTCACGGTCAGAGATTAGAGCGCTTTTGTGCTCATGTTTACCTGTGTGTTTGCTCTGATAGCGTGCTGGAGATGAAAGTGTGCATGGGTCAGGATAGATACAGATAAAATATGACATTTCCCCTAAAGGACAAAGAGAATTTGAACATTTTGAGTTATTTTTTCCAACATTATTTATTAATTATTTACTATTTTTATTATTATTTATTATTTCAAGAAAAGTTGGTTGCAAACTTCTTTGTGCCACTTTTATTGATAGAAAAAAACAGAAAAAGTGATGGGAGAACGTGATCAAAACATGTCGTTAGTCAGAACCGAACTCATTTTTCCCATACGAGCACTAGGGCTTAATGTGTCAGAGCAAACCAATAGGCCACGACAGGAGTAATGATTTCTGATTTTTTTCTTCTTTCTTCTGCTGGGTAAAACTTAAGTTGCCGTTATTCAAAAGCTCTGCTCAGTGAGGGATAAAACCACATGCAAATGCTACAATGTAATTAAAAGATGATGTAATACAGAGGAAAATGAATCTTCGGAGTAGGATCTTTCTAATAGAGGGAATAAAGCTGCTAGGTTTAGTTATTTTGGGTTTAAAGTGGTGATTATGAAAGTGGTGATTGGAAGATTCAGCCTAGACTGTAATGACGGATATTGTATACGTTGAAAACTTTGAAAACACTTCTTCTCACCAAAGCTGCGTTTAATTGATCAAAAGTACAGTAAAACAGCAAAATTATCAAATAAAACCTATATAACCTTTAGTTATGATTTTAACCATGACGACATGTAATTGTATATCTCATAAGATGGCACAATTTACTGCCTTAAACTCTTGGAAGCCTTAAAATGGTTTTAGGTAGGCGTCTCAGTAGGGTTTGGAAACATAGCCTTAAACTGCGCTGCTTGTTGGTTTCCTGTGGCTGTGGTCTAATACTCTCTTGCCTGCTGCACACTATCGATTTAGGCGCCGTTGGCTGCAGGCCGCGGGTGTAAGAGCGTGTGCTGCACAGCAGTGCTTTATGAATGAACAGCTCAGGAAGTTTCTTTCTCCTCCTGCTCCTTCTGGCCTCTGTTTCTGTCTCTGGCGCTCAGCTCTTTATCGCTCTCTTTCAGTCGGTGACTCACAGGAAGTGATGACTCCAGCAGCGCTGCACAACACAGAGATACTGAGATGACTTTCAGCTTTACCATGAGGCTCTGCAGCCGCATGTATTCATAACTTACACTGTGAATCACGCTATGAAGGTACAGATGGTGCATTAGTGATGTCACAACCTCATTTAAATATAGCTCGAAAACATCAGAAGAGGCACTGTGTTAAGACCAGCATCAGTGGTGCGCTCTCTTATTAATGGCATAGATTTGTTGGTTTTTTTGTTCAGGCACGGCACCGAAATGAGGCAATGAAATATACGTTTTGATTCGGTTCGGTACACACCGCTTCCTTATACTGGTGCCAAACAAGTACCGGGTTTCGGTACCCAACCCTAGTTTGTAATGAGCTCATAGTGCCTATTTCATATGTTTTTGTAACAAAATAAGTAAAACCCAATAATATAAGTATTTACGTGATTGTTTATTATTATTAATTATCATCATATACAATACAACACAGATTTATTTTTTCTTAATAATCAATTTGTTGTAAATTGATGTTTGGTTTTTTTCCTTCTAGAAATAAATTCCATTTTTTTTGCATTAAACTGCATAAAATTGGCAAATATTTTGTGTTTTTCTCATTTGAACAATTTGTGAATTTGTGGTAAATTTGTACGATCTGATTCTGACATTTTTTTATACGATCTGCTTACACCCCAGTACAAAAAACTTGGCGCTAATGGATTTTTTCCTTCTAAAAACCATATATTTTTAGTATGTAACAGTTGTGAAATTTGCGGCAAATTAATCTTATACATGTGTTTTTGTACAATCATGCTTGCGCTCCATTGATGTTTAGATTTACGGCTGGACCTTAGTGTTTTTCCTAAAAAATAATCTGTTAAATTTACCACCAAGTTAAATTTTAAAGTTTTAATTTCGGAAAGAAAGCTATCAAACTCCATATTCTGATTTCTTGTCCCTAAATTCTAAGCTCTCCAGGACCAGAAGCATGCTTTACTTGTGCACCACAGTCACACCAGACAGCAACTTCATTCCAAGCAGTCATGCAGCAGTTTGCTAAAGTCGTCTCGGGGTGTTTTTGTTGTTGACTGTGTGGTTCAGCGCTGTTTGTGTTAGTAGCGCTGCTGACGGAATGTTTAATAGAGCTCAAAAAGCTCTGGAAAAGCAAGTTCAAGCAGAATCTCCTCCCGCTACGTGTTTGGTTTCCAGCGCTCTGCCGCGAACAACTTGACGTGTGCCGCTGCCGCTGTACGTGGCTTTGATTAGCAAACGGAGACGTTCCTTTGCGTAAATCTCATGCGTCACACTGAAACTTTGGAAACGACTTCCTCGACTGATTTTGACTCCTTATCCTTGGCTCCGAGGAGGTTCGGGAAAGGGGGGTGTTGAAATGATCTTAGCAAACTGAGCCCTGGATCCCTCATCGGTTACATAAAATGGTAAATTATTAAATTGGTGATGTGTGAGGGGAAAGTTCCGCCCCTCAGCTGCACTCCACCAGCCAATCAGAGCGCAGCACGGCTGCATTTGGGTCACGGTAGTGCGTTTCTTTTGCGTGGTTGGCAGATGTATTGTGCTGTAATCTTTCCCAAAAAGAGATGAGGGGGTTTAGAGCTGCCTTCCCTCAAATTTAGTTACTTCTCGCTCCCATTTTCTTCCTTTCATCAGGTTTCTTGATAGTAAATGCTTGTCTGAATGCTGCTTCTTTTGTTTCGTCGCAAATACTATCAAATGATCGATAAAATGGCTGGGTTTCTGCTTTGTAAGCCATTGATTTCTTAGCTCTCTGCTCATAAAAGCAGTTGCAGTTAGGAGGTGAATGTATGAGAGTCCCAGATTTGGGAGCGCTGGGATTTGAGAGATTTCCTTCTCTGCTGGTCGGAGCTGATTCGGTTTGACTCGTATGATAGCGGCTGTGCTGGTTTGTGTTACGCTACACGTGGTGTGCGATCGGCTCGAGAGCGGAGGGGAATTGATAGTGACAGATTCTGCGCACCTGCAATTAATTCTCGCGGTCCGTGTGAAGCTCTGAAAAGCGGTTCATGCGTGAGAGGGAAGTGTGTGGGGAGATGTGGCGGTTCTGATATATGTGAGACTGTTTGGAAATTTGCGTTATTATTAGTTGTGTTGTTTTAAGGTTTCTTGGGTTTTGTGACAGTTGTTTGCCAAGCAGTTTTTCTCTTTTAAGAAAGAAACAAACCTGTTTGTTTGGATTGTGCCCGTGGAAAGAAAACCAGAGGGAAGGAATGAATGGAGAAAATTAAAACACCAATTGACGCATGGAGGAATTCGCATGCTAAATTTGTTCATTCTCGCACCAAGTATTCAGGCGATTTGTGCATAAAAAAATAAATAAAAAATTAACCACACTTTTTTTGTTGTTATCAATAAAAGATATAATACTTAAAATAACAATCATATATTTCACAATTTTAAGTGATAAAAATTGTAATAGACACAATAGTGTAATGAAAAAGTGACATATCTGTCAATCACTAAACAAAATATATAATGCTACTTATAATAACATTATGAATATATGTTTTTCAGGGCCAGTGCCAATACAGATACCGATTGTTACACATCATGTAGACTGATATAAAAATAAAAATTAATAAGGGCTCTGATAAACTTTATTTAAATGCTTTACAATTAATTGATTGGTTGAATCAGTTTTGAAAATAACCAATACCAACACCCATAAAAATATGTATATATATATATATATATTGTAGTTTTATGGGTGTTGATATTGGTTATTTTCAAAACTGATTTGAAAATATATGTAATATGTAATATTTTTATGCCAATAATCAGTCAACCCCTAATTTTAAAATGTTTGATTTTTTTAAATACAGTATTTTGTTATTAATGTTCTTTTATTAAAATGAAATAGAATGAATTAACATAAGATAAATAACAATATTCATTAATATAATTATGGTTTAAACTGTTTAAATATTTGTTTTTATTTATTGAAATATATTCTGTTAATATGAAAACAATACTTTAACAGTAATTAAAAAAAAAAATTTGCTTAAAATAAAATGGATGAAGTGATGAAAGTAGCAATTAGTTACTCAGTCAAAATTGTAATAATAAAATGATACAACTTAATATTAATGCTATTAATGTTTCAATCTTGTTAATAAATAAAATTGCATTATTAATATTATTATTATATTAGTCATATATTATTATTTTAAGAAATAAAAGTACTTTTTGACTATATTTAGGTACAGTGGTAATACTCAAACAATATGACATTTTTAAAAGTATTGTCAAAATATTATTGTGAGCGCCAACCGTATGTTTTAATAATTATTAATAATATCATAATGTAAACTGAATAAATTGTATTGTATTCATATTTTATTGTATAAATAATTGATAAAAAAAAGTTTGAATTGCAAAAGTAGTAATTAATTAGACATAATTGTATTATTAAAACAATATGACATTTTAGTCAATTAGTATTACTGTAAATATTGATTATAACACTTGAAACAACAAAATATACATCATTATTTTAAGTATTTTTTTCGTCTTGTATAATTTCCAAAAAATAAATGGCACATTTTGATTGAGATACTTTGTCCTCGTTTAGTGATATTTATATATTTACCATCTTTATGCGAAACTGTATTATGCACATTTAATCTTTACATACTCAGTGTCATATTCCACTATAATATTAAATGTTTTTGTCTTCTTTGACAGAAAGTCTTAGACTCAAAAGGTTTAAACTGTCTTAACCCCCACAGCATAATGCACTTTAACAGTTGGTTAGCGACCTCTAAAGTTACTTGAATCACAGTAACTTGTTTACCACACCATGACCACGTTTCACCCTGTTTTTTGGGTCAAAATCATGTGTCAGAAATGACTTCTCACCTCTTGTGAGAAGTACGCAAGTGTTGAGGTAATCTGTGAATCAGTCCTAACATATCATCTCGCCCTTTTTATGTTCTTTGAAGCGGTTGTTTGGTCAACGAATCAACAACTCTAGACTGTTTATAACAGTATATGGAGGGGAAGGATAGTTTTAGGTCAGTGGATAAAGAGGTTTATGGGTCATTTTTCACGGATGTGTGCCTTGACTTCATCGACTGAAGTCTTGTATAACTGGACTAGCTTCCATCTCACTGTTTACCTCTATAACACCATATTTCATATTTGATTTTCTTCCCGTACTGAAACACAACCACTCGCCGTCACTGGCGATCCAGTCTTTAATTAAACCAGAGTAAGTGAATGGATTTCACCAGATAGCTTTTCCTATCGTTTGTCAGTGTTATTGGGTCTCTCTTTATCAGATGGGTCTCATTTGGAAGACAAATTGCATCTTGTCCCTGCCTTCCTGATCACCGGGCGCACCAGGGACTCCTTCTGAATGCTAACAGCGATAAGGCTCACAGAACCCTGATAGTGACACCCTAGTTAGGCTTTTGGGTTATTGGCATCAAGTCAGGACTACTTTTACCACTTATTCCATCTAAGAATCGCCCACACAGCCAGGAAGAGGTCGTCTGATTGACACGTAAAGCGACCAATCACAGTTTAGGATTGTATTTGAAGTCTAGATAGGGTTAATGTGAAATTTATATATATATTGCAACAAATCAGAATGTACAGTTTTGCTTGTTGATGATGTTGACCTCATGGAAGTTGGCTCAACTAGTGTTTATTGTGTCAGTAAATATGACTTTGTATGCTGGTGCACTCAAGTCATGCAAACCGACTCCTGGAAATGATGTAAATGCCAATATGTTGCATGACAAGCTGTAAGCTCTTCATTTACAAATAGTCAACTACGTGTGAAGTACGAATGGGGAAAAACCATAGACTGTAAAAAATATGGACTTAGTGTCCGTGACGTCACTCGTAGGTTTCTGAAGAGCGTTTTTGAAGCCTAAAGTGGGCGGAGCCCACCGCCGCCATCTTGGAAACGCGTCACCGCGCGTCACTCCCGGATGATCCAAAATGGGCAATGAGGCGGGACTTAGGCGGCAACGTGACGGCTA
>JAUCMT010000059.1:14706642-14717718 GCA_032357475.1 Enteromius thamalakanensis
GAAAACAACGAGCTGAAAGAAAAAGTCACGGAGCTGGAGCGTTACAAGAGACGTTGGAACCTTAAAATACATGGTTTAAAGGAAAAGGTCGATGAAAACACCAGAGATGTCGTCATGAGTATTCTGTCCAAATTAGCACCGCAGTGGAAAACTTCGATGGAGTCGGTAGTGGATTCCGCTCACCGTATTGGAAGGAAAGAAGAGGGAAGAGATCGCCAGATTATCATCCAGTTCACCATGAGATTCCACAGGGATTCCATCTGGAAACTGTCCAAAAACTCTAAGATCTGCAAAGATTTGGGGATCCACTTCAAGCAGGACTTCTGCAAATCTGACAGAGAGGCTCGCGCAGCTGCATGGCCGAAGATGGAGCAAGCTAGGGCGGCAGGACAGAACGTACTACAGAGGACATGTCGGCTATACATCAACGGTAACAGGGTTACTATGGATTAGGAAATATTTTTGAACCAAAGCGGGTAATTGCTCCTGTAACACAGGTTGAAATGTACACCTCGAAAATTTGGTTAATAACTTTTCGCCAAACCTTAATATACACTTGTGCCTTTTTACAGGTACTCTACAGGATTTGTGTCTCCAGAATGATTTTTATGCGTCTGTCTCTCAGCAAACTGTAAATAACAGAGGGGGTGTGAATACAGCAGTGCTGCCAAAATCATACCCCCTTATATTAAATGCTTATTATTGATACTTTACACTTGTGCTTTTTTCCAGGTACTCTACAGGACAATATGTGTCTGCAGAATGATTTTTATGCATCTGTCTCTCAGCAAACTGTAAATAACAGAGGGGGGTGTGAATGATTTAGAATTGTAACTATTTTCATTTGCCACTAACACTGATACTTCCTTTTAAAGATATTCACAATACATATACAACACAATACAATACATTTTACTGGTCTTTTGCCAGTCATCCTGTATGGTTTACTTTTAACTGTTCTATTGTCAAAAATACAAGATGGGAAAATCATTAAGTTTCCTACTCTTACATTAACAGTATTGCAGTTTTATTACAACATAAATACAAGCCAACTTTTTAATAACACTGTAAAAGAAATAAAACTTAACATGTAAATTGCTTGAATTAACATAAATGATTGCAGTATACAGATGTGTGCACATTAAGGTTCACAAACAGGGCAGATGTAATATTTTAGTTTCCTTGTACATTGTACACAGTGGCAGTGGAACCAACGTGGGCACTTGTCACAGCCAAAAAAATCTAAAAATTATGATTAACACATTTTTTCAAGCACATACATTTCTGTAGTTTGAAACAATACATTGTCATCTTTTTATATGGCAATTTCAAATAAAGGTTTCATAAAAGACAACATTTGTTTTGGAATTCTTACCCAGTTAGTCACTTTTTGATAACTGTTTTTGCTCCCACATAGGTGGCACAGGTTCTTAAGGTTAGCTAGGCAAAAAACATGTTGAAGGAACAAAAAGTTGAGTTATCATAAGACATGTTAAAACATCACAAGTATATTGACAGGCAAGTAAAAAAAAAAATTTAAAACAGATAAATGCACTAAAAACACTAATATCTCAAACCTACCTGTGTTCTTCAGGAGACAAGCAGCTATAGTCAGCCTTAGGGCAGCCACGCTTTTTTCAGATGTGGAGAACTTAAGTGGCTCATCATTTAAGAAACATTCTGCAAACTACAAAAGAACAGGGGTTGTGTAATTGAGAGTAATATGGTTGTAATGTAAACAATGTGTTATAAGTTACAGCAATGGGTTGCAATATAATAAAAAAATATGTTGTGATAAAGGTTTTAGGTGTAAGGTTTTATTGTGAATAACTAGTGCTCTCTCCACCTCCAATACCACGACTGAGGTGAGACCCTGGAGCAAGGGACCATTCCCCCATATGCTCCCCAAGTGCCGCAACATTGGCTGCTCTTTGAATGGTTTCAATGCAGAGCACAAATTCCTAATACGGGTCACCATACCTGGCCACAAGTCACTTCACTTCATCTTCATTAATATTTACCTCTGCTGTTACACAGGAAAGAAGGTCATGTGTGACATTCGGATTCATTTAACTTACTTTCAGTACAAAAGGCCCACAGGAACTGCCAAACTTTTTTTGGCAGGAATGTGGGATTGTACCACATGCTCAACTGGACGCGTTGTAGCCCTTCTGTTTCATGAAGGAGCTGTAATCGTACATGGTGGGAGCACAAGACAATAAACTTCTTGAATGTTGAATTTGTTAAATGAAACTGAATATTAAGAAACACCTTTAGAGTTTCAAAAAATATATGTTTAAAATGTTATTTACCTTTGAATATTTGTTGTAGTCTCCCCTAGAGGATCCAGATAGAGAGCCCTCTTCTCTTGTGGAATCATAATCTTCATAAAAACATTGCACATGATTACAACAAACCAGTACATGCAAAAACCTACTGTAACCAATCACATGAAAATACTGTAAAAGATAACTTTGATATAAGCTTATAAAACAATTATAAAAAATTAACAGTACCGTCAGAGTCCAGTGCTGATGCTCGTTAATGACTCCAAAGATATATTTGAATGTGCTTGGATCCATCTGAAATTTCAGTTAAAATAAATTCAACACTTAATGCACAAGTATTGGGATTTTAAGCCCTCTAGGTATTAATAAAGTTTTATATTTGAATTTTATAATAATTTAAGTACATATACATAACAAGTAGCTTGGTATGATGTCTATTTATTGCCTATCATTATTTTATTTAGTATCTTCATGGCATCAGTTGCAGTACAGTGCTGGATGTTTTAATCAGTGCAGGTGGTGCTTGGTAGCACATGGCACATATTTTGCACAGATGTTTCTACCCAATAAATGAAATGATCTTTTTCAGCTGAATCAGAAAAATGTTGATCTCTTTTACCTTTGTGTGAAGATCACTACACAACATAAATCTGTGTTAATTATGTTTATATTGCAGTTTGCAAATAGTTGTGCACTAACCTTGACCTTTGCCCTTTTATATTGCCAGATGTTGCTCATTTCAAATGAATCAATGCACACAGCCTTTTCAGTTGAATTTTTTACCAAATGGTGCATGTAAGCATTCATGACCTGAGAGGAATAAATAAAGACACATTAGTTTACCAAAAAAATAATAATAATGATGTTTAATGTTTCCTTTAGATGGACACTGTTGTTTTTATTTTAATATTTAGATGTGTGTTTGTACAAAAAAACTAATTATTGAAACTGATTGTAATTAAGCGGCTTCACTAACTCTAATTTCATTAACATACTTCAAACTAAATCGGCTAAACCCAACACAAGAAATCACTACACAGACTGTAGCACATCCTCCTGGTCAAATTGCTTGTGTTTCTTGATAATCCCTTCTGTCAATCCTCCTGGATTCTTTATGCTGTCAACTGACTCACACTGTTTCAGCCCTTTTACATCTTGAGTATCAAATTTCTACATTATTATATTGGCTAAATAAAAAAATTAATTAAACCTCAAGTAGACACAGTAAACAACAAAATGGTGAATTCAAACTTAACTCAGAGAAACATGAAGAACTGTATCAATTGCTGTACTGTTACACTGACAGTTACTGTATCAATACTAATTTTGTACTTATAAAAAAGTATTAATTTGATACCATTTAAAGTGATTAAACAAATTAAAAATAGAGTAAGTTGTAATGTATAAAAGAATCAACTGAGCTCAGAATACTGTGTAGGTGCAGATCGCTTAATGTCTGAGTAGAACAATTTGAAAGGTCCTATTTTTGAGATCAGCACATACAGTCCTTTTCCTCCCCAGATTTCTTTAACACCTGTAAAATATCAAAGACAAGCAAAACAAATGCAAAATCCTGTCAAGGATTATGAATATGAAACACTAGAAAAAGATCACAATTTAGAAATTATGATTTGTTGTCACTCACAATATGTGAATACACACGTCACTATTAATCTTTGTATATTTTATATATAACTGTTGAAATTGTTGTTTAAGTACATACGTGATTCTATATCTGAAGAGCTGTAACCTGATGAAGTAACAACTCCTGATGATGGTGGAGATGCAGGTGAGGAGGGGGCTGAAGAGACCACATTGGCTGATTTTGGAGAAGCAGGTGAGGAGGGGGCCTTGGCGGTGCAGATGCAGGCAAGGAGGCTGCAGACAGGTCTGGCCTTGAAGCTGATGAAGGCTTCAGTTTATGTGGAATGCGGGGCAATTCCTCAACATGTAGCATCAAATGATCCACATTTATTTTAGGTAATGCTACACCCCTCTCATCTAACAGGTCTGCACTTTTGCCTTCCAATCCAGTTATTGTGTATGGGCCAAGAAAGTTTGCCACCCTTTCTTTGCTGGCTTCTTATATTCCTTCTCCACACTCGGTCCCCCACCTTAAATTTGTTCAGGCCTTTATTTTGTTTGTTTTGTCGCCTGACCTTTTCTTGTGAGGCTCTGGTGTTTTTATGTGCCTCACTGATGGCAATTGCCGATTCGGTAATATGTCCCCTCCACACTTTTGTCAATCTGAAGAAGACAATACTGTTAAAAAAGTGCCATTTATCATTAAAAATAATTATCATAATTATTATGTAACTATCTACATTTACCTGATAATGCTCAGGTATTTGAGACGGATAACGGGCCTCTCTTCCGAACATTACAAAATATGGGGAGTACTTAGTGGTCATCTGCCGTTTGGTTGGAAGCCCAAACATGACGGCATCCAGGTGCTTGTCCCAGTCACCGGGCTTGTCTTTGACAAGCTTGCAAAGGGATCTGGCAATATATTAATATTGTTTTCAGTTTCAAAGCAATTAAGAGCTAGCCTTTACATTCAAGCATAGACATTTGATTCCGCTTAAATAATGGGAAATAAATTCACTGTGTCCATAATCATTATGTGCATTCTCTATGAATGGAATCCATGAATTTTTCATTTGTATCATCATGCATTACTTGTAGAAATACATAAAATGGCATATGAAGTAAACAGCCAGGGAATAATAATCTTGCTCTTTGCAATGCTTTGGTGAGTGTGAGGAGAATTAGAATGAAATATTGTTTATACCTCTGTATTGTTGCATTCATTTTCTCCACAAGCCCGTTGGTCTGAGGGTGGTATGGTGCACACAATGACCTTTTTATGTTGAGGACCTTGCAGATATGACTGTTAAGCTGTTAAGAGAAAACTGTTTTTTTAAATTCTCTGGGAAATTATGACAGGTGTGTGTATTTAAAAAACTGACAAAAGGTTTAATCATTTATTATTAGTTTTTTATGTGTAAATATTTATTACTTACTGAGTTTACAAACTCTTTTCCTTGGTCTGTAAGGACTCTCTTGGGTGCCTGTGCACAAATTTTAAAAGACAATCTGCAACCTCCCTGACAGACTTTGTCTTGAGGGGATAAGCTTGGGGCCACTTGGTCATGTAATCAATTATTACGCAAATATATTGATTACCATTGTCCGTCAAAGCCAACTTGCCTATCAGATCCATCCCCACGAGCTCGAAAGGCTGTGTAACCTAAAGTTAATTAAATTGCAACAAAATAATGTACTGTACTGAAAAGTGTAAAGAAATATTTTTGGGAATGATCAAACTGTTTTTGTATTTATTTAAAAATACTAAATTATCATTTCAATTAAATTTGAATTAAATGGAAAGACATACCACAATTGGTACAATTTCCTTTTGCTCCTTTACTGTAGATCTGCTGGCCTGACATGGTACACACTGTGCCACCTGTGATCAAAACAGCATAATGTTGGAATTATTGGCATTGTATCATATTGCATATTGTATTAATTCTGTACATGTTCTTACCCAGGTGTCAATGTCCTTTGACATGCCAGGCCAGTAATATCTTATAGATATAGCATTCCGGGTTTTTTTCTGCCCAGTGTGAGCTCCGATGCTGCTTCCATGGAACTCCTCAAAAATGTGGTTTGCCTGTTCTGCCCCACAAACAACCTTTGCTTTAAACTGTTTTTTAGAGCCTTTGTGGCGAAGGTAATACAATTCACCACCTATGAAAAGAAATAATAGAGGAAATGACAAATGCAATAAAACCAGACAAAGTGTGTGTGTGTGAGTATACTAAAATACGTTATGTGTGAAAAGTTTAATCATACATGTCCTCACACTGCATGCAGTACTTTGCAGCCAACTATAAACTAGTATATTCCGTATTGTATTGAACAGTAAAGTTTAAACACAAAAAAAATCCCATAAAGCACTTGCACCTGGTCTATAATAGAAAAGGGAGAAGAAGAAATATTAACGTTAGATTATATGATTCTTACCTTGGAGGTCAAAATTGTTGATCTTCTTTGGAATACCCATCAGGATATGAACCGTTTGTTTTATATTGTAAAATGTCTTTGTATAATGCAGCATCCATTTTAACGGCCAAACTAATTCTACAAACCAGCGCAATAATTAAACGTCTGCTAGCAAAGCACAAAAGTGGTGTAACGTGACCCTGGGATCGGTGTATCATGTGATCATTAATTATTTCAATTATTATTAAATTATATAAGCATTGTTATAGTTTTTTGTTCCCTGGTAGAAAAATAAATAAAACGCTTAAATGTTAATTTCTACGCGTGGATGAGAATTTTTTGCTAATTGTTCATTCAAAGATCAAACTATGTCATCATCATCATCAGTTCTTCTGCAGTGCCGCTTATCACAATAGTCTTCTGCAGCTACAGGTGTATGGATTCATAACCCGTTTAATTGACATTACGTTTCCTCCTGCACTCAATGAAATAAAATAAATAAATAAATAAAAAAAAACACTAATGAATAACGCAACACTAATCATACCTGGGCAGAGCTTACACAGGTTTTTCTTAGACCAGCAGTTCCTAAAGTAAATAAAATATTTAAAATGATTAAAATACTAATTAAAATATTAATATTACCTTATATGTATTTATAAAATGCTCTGAAATGACTGCTGCATGTTTCCATCACCTTTAATTCCAATACTGGTCTGTGCTTGACTCAGCTTTTGACTGAGCTTTTATCAGCTGCTGGCTTGCAGATGTTTATGAAAAAATAACTGTACCCATAGTTTCAGGTTTATAGATCTCTTGCCATTTTTATTGATTAATTATTATTTCAACCATGGTTAATTTTCATAAGGGTAATTCTAAAAACACATCTTTTAACATAAGAAAATGTCTACCAAAAATGTAAATTGGATTATGACTATACACAGTATTTATACAATGTGAGATTAGATTTTAAAGCCCGTTATACATTCTCTCAGAAATCAAATGGAAACAATAACTAATTTAGCAGAAGCAAAAATCAATAAATCTCTAAATATATACAGTGCATGCTCTTTTAATGTTTTGTTTGTAACATAGTCATTTTCTGTGTTGTGTTAAGCAGCAAGCGTGTTTGTGAGACAGTCCCAGGTCACCTTATGCATGTGTGTTGGTGGGGTTTAAGATGATATCTCCAGCCTTACTGTATTTTCAACACAGACAGTTGTAAAAAAATATATATATTTTATTAACAAAAAGCTGCAAAACTACTAATACTATATTACTATACCATGAAACTGCAAAAAAGTACAGCAAAGCTAATAGATAAAAAAGATGGGAGTACTGAGAGTACCAAAAATACAAGGTATTCACGTATGGCAGAACTTTCTCCTGATGTGGTGTATAAACAACAGAATATTTTTTTTTATCTCCTATGACTTAACATATTAGTTTAACAAATACATTGGTGACAGTTCTAGCACTGGTGATGAAGACCAAGATACACTGACAATACACACAAAAAGTGCATTACTTAGTAATATTTGTTGCATGCAGTCACATCACAGGTGATGGTAACATTTCTGCCTGTACAAGCGAGGTCCTTGCTGCAGACGAGTCAGAAGTTACTCTTGTATGACTACAACTGGATGTTCTTGAAAGTTGTATGATTGCTTGGGCCTGAACATCAGAAATAGCAGTAGATGGTCCATATTGTCCTGTTTGTCCTACCCCCCTCTGTTATTTACAGTTTGCTGAGAGACAGATGCATAAAAATCATTCTGCAGACACAGATTGCCCTGTAGAGTACCTGTAAAAAAGCACAAGTTTTTAGAATCAATAATAAGCATTTAATACAAGGGGGTGTGATTTTGGCAGCACTGTATTCACACCCCCCTCTGTTATTTACAGTTTACTGAGAGACAGAAGTATAAAAATCATTCTGGAGACACAAATTGTCCTGTAGAGTACCTGTAAAAAAGCACAAGTGTAAAGTATCAATAATAAGCATTTAATATAAGGGGGTGTGATTTTGGCAGCACTGCTGTATTCACACCCCCCTCTGTTATTTACAGTTTGCTGAGAGACTTTGCTGAGACCCTTAAAAATCATTCCGGAGACACTATAGCATTTCAAGAGTTCGCGCTTTCCTCATTAGTATAATTTTTGCAGGTTTGGCATGCTGTCAGGGGAGCGAGCCCGGGAGAATGGCGAACCGCGAACCCTAGTGGTATGAACCCTAGTGTGGGCAAGGGTTCGAAGTTCGGCTTGGTCCCATACTGCTCCCCCCGGAGACGTGAAATGGAAATTTAGGCGGAGAAGGGGAGGAGGAGGGATGCTTGGAACGAGATGTGGAAGGGTTGAAAATCTGGGTTTTTATAGTGAATAGGGGAAGAATCTATTGGGTGAGAGTGATTGGGAATAATTAGCTGATGGGCTACCAGCTGTGTTTGATTAATTCGTATCGCGTTCCTCTCGAAATGCGTTATTTGGAATACGTTCACTTACTGTATTAGTAGACTGTCTGCTTAATATCTCCTAACACTTTATTTTGATGGTTCCACAACACACTACATACTGACCATCAGAAACTTTACCACTATGTGTCAACTTATTCTACTAACCCTAAACCTACCCCTAACAGTCTAATCTGAGAGTTAGTAGACGTGTAGTTGAGAATTAGTTGACATTAGACAGTAGTTACGAAGTTACTTATAGTCAAATGTCTAAAGTGGACTATCAAATTGATAGCATGAGCAAAGTTGATCTGTTCTTTAGCAAGTATAAAGCACACCAGGTATGAAGTGTGTGTCCAGTGTGATGGAGCTCAGATCTCCTGCACAGAGACAGAAACAGACGCCCCCTAGTGAGAGTACAGACTGCTGCTTAAACACACGAAAGCATCAGGTTCCGTGTAGAAACCCAGTATGGATATTCCCAGGAAGATTACGGCATCAGCTCTAATCTGTGGCTTTGCTCTAGAGCTTGGGTCTCCATTAGTCTTCTGTGTAATTCGCTCACTCGTTCCTCGTACTCATATTCTGGCTTTCATATTACGTTTTGGTTGTCATTACGCTTTTTTGCATTTCTGTCACATCATCCACCCCCTCACAAACACACACACGCTGCTGTAGAGGAGGATAAAGCTTGTTGCGTCATCAGGTTAAAGTCAAGCTCTGTGTGTGTGTGTAACTGCGACTGATCCGGCGTTGACGTCAGTGATTTCATGTAAATTAGACATTAAAAAGTGTCCAAGATGAAATGAAAGTAATAGTCTCAAAATCTTCAAAACACACGTGCCACGTGAAATGTGTTTATGTTGGTTTCTTATGGATTTGACGTCACTAAAATGTCACGTGGTGCAACTGTCAAGTAAGTGATAACACACATTTTCTGTACACAGTAATGACTTGTGAGTTTACAAAATATTATTTTCAAAAAATTATTTCTCGAAGTATAAATAAATATCATGGATTAGTGGTTTATCAGTATCTGGGTTGTTACATGAAGTCGCACCACATGACATTTACAACCTGAACTAATCTTGACTAGTCATAAGAAAAGCTTACTTAGTTGTTAGATGTGACCACCTAACGATATATATATATATATATATGCAGAAATAGGTAGTGAAGGGAATTTATGACTGATATGATTGAAAGAAAAATAATCAAATATTTTTCAGTGCAGTCTTGATACAGGTGTTTATGGATTGATTGTCAGTGAGGGTGTTGATGTTGGCAGGTGTCTTAGTGAGATGATCCAGGAAGTCAGGAGGCTCCGGCGGGCTCCTGAACACGGCCCTTCAATTACACCTTCAACAGCTTCCATCACTCTTCCTTCATGTTCAGTTCTGTCATGCAGTACTGTGCTGAAACTTATCAGTCCGTACTAAACCTCTGCTCCCATCCATCAATCCTTCCATCCGTCCATCCACTGAGGAGAGATTCCCCACGTTTCAGACCCGTGACTGACATCTGTTTCTTTTCCCGATGCATCTCACGCCTCTAACGTTTGACATGTGTTTGCCATTTTGTTGTGGCATATTTCATGAGGTTTTAATCCTATGCAAGCAGCATAAACATATTTACACACAATGTCTAACATTATACAAAAAGTCATGAGCTAATTTGAATGGCCAATTTGTGTCAATCACTGACTGAAAAAAATATTAATATTAATATGCATATACATCTCTACATGTTGATATTTTCTGATTTGAAAAAATCATTTTAATGTTTTTGGGAGACATGCAGTTAATATGTCAGGGTGATACAACTGTCCAATAAAAGTTGAATAAATCATAATACATTTTTTATTATTTGTACCATAATTTTAAAATCTACAAATATATATATATATATATATATACAGCTCTGGAAAAAAATAAGAGACTACTGCAAAAAAAATCAGTTTCTTTTGGGTTTTATTCTTAAAACTGTTCATCTCACCAATACAAAACAATGCAACTGCTGTCTTTGAAATATTAAGGATAGAAGCAACTGGAAACTCACTGATTTCTTGTGCCAATAAAACCTTTTTTCTGGATATAAAACCTTTCTTTTCACTGTTTTCGGTATGTTTAGTGTTTATTTTTACATTACTAATTACTTTTGAAAGACTTCTAGAATTTTTTACCATCTAACTGGTCACACCGTAAGAAGATTACATCAGTGCCGTTTATACTTTTCCTGTTAAACACAACTGGATTCAGGTGCTCACCAAATAAGTACCTCAATAAACAGAATAAAGTATGTTTGTGTAGAAGTTTAACAAAGACTCGCAC
>JAUCMT010000059.1:14725775-14773276 GCA_032357475.1 Enteromius thamalakanensis
AGTAAGAGAAGCTGGGGGAGTGGCTTTATTGCATCAGACATGTGTCACCTTGCTGGAAGCTGATTGGTCAAATTTCGTTTTAAGCTCTCTAACCCAGAACATAACCTGCCCCGGAGCAGGTTAGCCATGCAGCGCAAGTTACCATGGCAATGAACACCAATTGAAGCCAATTGTCTTTCATGGTACCTAAAACCCAGGATTGGGGCAAACTAATCCTAAACCTGGCTAGCCTAATCCGTCTTCATGGTACAGGCCCCTGGAGAGTTTGGTAATGAGTTCTCCCACCAGATAATGATGATGGTTTGTTTTTACTGACTTTTTGTCACGGCTACATGTGGCTAAACCACAAAGGCAGAGTAAGAAGTGCAACAAATAACAAATCATTTAATATTCCAGGAGAGCAGACACATACAGTACACTGTAGGCAAGGTAATTCACACGACATCCAAAATAACCTTAATAACCGAAATTAAATAGAGCAAACAATTATGCTAATTAAACAAGACACACCTGAACACAATGACACACAGACACTAGGGCAGACAGAGACAGAGCACATGGGGACTGAAAACAATAACAAATGGTTCAGGGGCGTGACACTTTTATACAAGGCCATAACCTCCACAGACACTGCCCTCTCACCACTACATACTGTACTCTGATTTTTGTGTGAGTCAACTGGTTTTCAATGACTGATGATTCACTTTTAACTATAAAATAACTTGAGTAACTGTAATTCCTAACTTAATATTAACCTAAAATTTATAGATTATGAGGTAACACTTTAATTTGATAGTCCACTTTAGACATTCTACTAACAGTAAATAACTACGCAACTAGCAGTCATTAGAGTATTATTAGACTGTCTGTTTAATATATTCTAACACTTTATTTTGATGGGTCCACAACATTCTAAATATTGACGTATTAGAAATGTATTCTTAATTTATTCTTATACTATCACTAGTTAGTAGATAAGTTAGTAGATAATGTCTAAAGTGGAATTTCAAAATAAAGTGTAACCTTTGGCAAATGCAGCTAATGCAAAATGTTTATTGTTGTGCATTGTTTACATCAGTGGTTCTCAACCCTGGTCCTGGCGCCCCCCTGCTCTGTGTATTTTGCATCTCTCTCTTTGTTAACGCACCCGATTTTGATAATTAGCTCATTAGAAGAGAGCTCCTTATGGGCTGTGTTCCCAATCAACATTGTACCCTACACAGTGTCCGTTAAAGTTAACTTCACTTCGTTACATTAATTCACTGATTTTTGCTGTAAATGAGTGAATATGATTTAAATTACGTCTCGCACACTTAAATGAACTTTGAAAGGAACGTATAAATTCACTTTAAACTGGAATCATGGCGGAATATTCGGTGATGTCCACTTCGCCGTGCGCATACGTTCAAACATAACAAATGACAAGAGAAACATACGACATGCGCAGAGCGGGGGGACCCGAGAAGAGGACGAGGATACCGCTGATCTAGCACAGTGTGCGCGAGTGTGCGAGACGTAATTTAAATCGTATTCACTTATTTACAGCGCAAATCCGTGAATGAATGTTCCGAAGTAAACTTTAACGGACACTGTGTAGGGACCATGTCGATTGGGAACACAGCTCATGCACGGAGCTCTCTTCTAATTAGCTGATTATCAAAATCAGGTGCGTTAAGAAAGCGAGAGATGCAAAATACGCAGAGCAGGGGGGCGCGAGGACCAGGGTTGAAAACCACTGCTCTAGGAGATAATAGGTTAATAAAGGCCTTAATCAGTGCATTTGAATAAAATAAAATTCCATATTTCAGATTTTATAAACTGTAATTGCTGTTGTACACGTGCCTGCGAGAGAGTAGCATTCTAGTGGATGACTTATGTGTAGTGTAATCGCCGGTGCTAGTCTCGCGAGAACAAAGTTAAGTGACAAAGATACACCAACGATGATTTTGTCCTCCATAGTTTTGGAATTCTGCCTCCGCTTGCTATGTATTAATCACGTCACTGCCAGAGCAAGCTCCAAAGTTCAGATTTTTCAACTTGAGCGGTTAGCACGAATCACACATTACTTGCTGCAAATGCCCAAATCGTGTCACTCACGCCGCCTTAATTTGCGCAAATCACGTCATTCACACCACTTAATTTGCACGAATGGCACAATTTGCATCACGCCGCAAGACATCTAATCGCATTGTTGCATTGGCTTAACATGTAAGTCACTCGCTCTTAAGGCTTCATTCGTGTCTGGTGTTTACCATTACACAAACACATCAAATCCTTTCAGGACTTACTTAATCCCCTGGAGCCGTATAGAGCACTTTTTCTTATAGGTGGTTGAATTTATTGGGACTTTTTTTGGAGAAAAGCAGCATCATTCACCGCAATTATAAAGCGTGGGAAATTTGTAATTTAACTCTGATTTGTCGGTAAAAAGAATCAATAAGTCTTTTAGCTCTAATAAGGCTTGATGGGAATAAGTCATGGGGTCATTTTCATTTTTATGCAAACTATCCCTTTAAGGGTATTGGTTTGAATCCCCAAATTCCGGATGAGAGTTGAGATTTCACCAAAGAAGACAACTGAATTTTTAAATACTGATTCCGTGTCAAAGTTAAGCCTTGGACCAAGGAGACATCTCAATAGACAAACAATATTGACAGAATAATTTGGTTTAGGCCTTATCTTTATACAAAGAACTACCACTGCATTAATTATGCTGGATAACAACATTTCCAGACAATGTCAGTGGGTGACCTTCAGCACGAATGCTTCAGAAAGTGTGGCATACCTTTTGAAGGAGAGACTGCAATGAGGTGGGGCGAGACCTCCTACAGCGCTGTCTGTTTTGAACATGTTCGACCACTCTGAGGTTGAAGGGATTTTTGACATGTGCTCTTTCTGCTCGGCAGGAGGTTATCACATAGCGTCCAGACTCGACCCAATTAAACCCACACGCATGCAAATGCATGCACACACCCTCAAGACATTCCCCAGTCCACTCCTGGCCTTATGTGTCTCAAAGATGATAGTTTCTTCACAATTTCTGCCTATGTATGTTAATGACCTTCATTGCATAAAAGCAGAAAGTTGAGCTTTAGGAATCAGCAACATTTTGGGGAAGTTCAAATATTTCGCCTTTCTGAGATTTATCAGAGAAAAGTTATTTTTTCATGATTTTGCCTGTGTTTTTTTTTTTATTTCATTTTTTTTTTATCAATTGGCTTCTATATCACCTTTTAAATTAAAATCTCCTGTTAATTCATTTACAATCAGCTAGGAAATGTGACATTGCGCAAAACCAATATCCTTCCTCTTGTGGTTCTTTCGGTCTTAGAAATGAGTTTTCAATTAAAGAGGCGAGTTTGACTTCCTGTACCCCTCTTGATGTAGCGTCTCTTCATTCTGAGAAAGTCATCTAATTCTCACATGAAAGTAGCTGTTGAGAGCTCATTAAGGAAAGCACCTCACCGCGGTATCCCATAAGCCATTGTGATGGTGGTAAATAACTCTTACAGAACAATGGAACAAAAACACCATTAAAGAAACAAATGAAGTTGAAGAATAGATTGGGAAGTTCGGAGCGCTTGATTAATTTCTCCGCACCATATGTGCACGCTGATATCGGGGATCTATTGAGCTCTGAGATCGAGCTTTCCTTGCTTAGCCATTCTAACCCCTCAGGCACTTGGCAACAATAATCGGTAGGCATCGACTCGTTATTCAAATTTAAGTTGACCTCGTGAATTGTAGTGGAAGTTGAGCTTGTAATTACCTTGTTTATGTGCGGTGAATGTGTATGAATGTCCACGGCTTAGAAGGGCTCTGGAGGGCAAGAGCACATTGACAAGCACCCAAAATAGTCCAGGTTTGGAAAAATTTTAATTAAAGCTGACATGAAACGTGGTTGTTTTCCTAAGACTTCTGAAGAAACTCATCTAGAATTCACCTGGGATGCAGCAGAAACTACAAGATGGGTGTTTTTCAGCTATGGGCTCTTTTGGTCCTGAGGTCTGTCGGAGAATCGTGTAAAACACACTTCACACTCACTAGTTCATGTAATTTGTCTGCTAATGCTGTCAAACAGTGTATATACATGCATGAGAGGAGAAATATGTCTTTTTTTTTGAGCCTTTACACCTCAGTTACATTTCCCAGTGCCATTGTTTCATTTTGTAGTGGAAAATACCGTTTTTTTTGTTTTTTTTCCCGGTTCTTTTGTTTTGGCAGATTTCAGAGCTAGCATATATTCTAAGTACACACAATTATTTGCATCTTTTTGTATAATTTAAAAAAATTCAAAAATGTAAAAACAGCTCAATGTTTAAAATTCAAACTGTTGTATCCAAGGTAAACAAGTAATGTTTGAAAACGATAACTTTTTTTGTTTGTTTGTTTATTTGTTCTGGTGAAAATGACAGAGGCGGTCATGATTGTCTAGGACAAATCAATCAACCAACCAACCAACAAACAAAATAAATCTTCAAGAAATATTTATTGGTAAATAAAATTGGTTTTTGAAGCTTGAATTTCAGAGAAGAAAAATCTAAACTATCAATACAGGTACATTATATTATAAATAATAATAAAAATAACACTGTACATACACAATATACTTTTAGTATACATAGTATACTATACACATCAAATAAAGTATCAAATATTTTAAAGTATATATTTATATGCGTATTGGTCTCAAAGGCGAGAACCCATGACGTCAGTCGTGGATACGATCGCGAGTAATCGTTTGACAGCACTAATAAAAATCTGCCTACCAACGAGACATAGAAAAAAAATCTCAATAATTTGCATTTATTTTCTACTGTTTCATTTTTTCTTACTTTCAAATTTAGCTTGTAAGCATCAAATAGATTTTGCTCTAAAAATGTATTGGCAGCCCATGTAGCCAAATGCAATTGCTTGCAATAACTTGGCCCATCGTGCCAGAGGCGGTGTTTTATACACATTCTGATCAACTGAACATCAAGTCGGGAAATCAATTATGTTAACAGTGTTTGCATGAGGTATCAAAACTAAGATCCATTCTCGATGCATGAAAGAATCAAACGTTTGACAAGCACAGAACACAATATCTCATGGCCGAAAAAGTCATAAGCTGCAGCCTTATAACCTTTCAGGAAACTCTGTCCGATTAGCTGAAATGCCAGTGTTGAGTCAGTAATGAGGTGTTGAACAGGAACAGAAAGATTGCAATGAGTAGAAGCTGAGAGCGTGTACAAGCAGAGATGAAGTGATCAAAACGTTCAGCATATAGATGTTAACAAGAGACGTTTTCTTGTAAGGATTTTGCAGTTGAACTTTTTTTAAACCATAAGAATTCTTCTGTTTTTCAAAAATGTGCATTCAGAAAGGAGCTTTTCAAAGGAGCAGTTGTTATGAAATGTATAGGCCTATGACAAAATGGATAGTTCTGACTCGTACAAAGCCATTGTGTAATACACACTTTATATTAATTCACCAAGTTGCTACGTTGCTCAGCAACCATAAATGTCAAGTTAAAACAGTCATCCTTGGCAGAAATAGCATTCTGAATAGTTTGGTTTCATAGTACCAAGTCCCAGAAAAGTTTTATGGTTTCTTAATCCATTTCGCCAAGCACTTACACTTGCATTATTGTTGTAGTTGTTGTGTAATTGAATTAATTTGAATTTCACTTCATTTCATTTCAATTAGTTAAAATAGTAATATAAAAAAGTTAACATTTTTAGGAATTGAAAATGTACTTCTAAAACTGTATTCATTAGATTATGTATATATTAGGGCTGTCAAAAATAACGCGTTAACGACGTTAACTATTTTTTGTTGTTAATTGTGTAAATTTTTAAAAAGCATTTCACGCGTGTTTAGTGTGACGAATTATTTGTCAGGAAAGTGGGACAACAATTACTTAGGAGTAACTGCACTTTGCATCAGTGACACGTGGGTACTGAAGTATTTTACGCCGACTATATTAAAAACTGAGGAGCGTCATTGTTGCACGTAAGTGGGGGCAAAACGACAACCATTGGAAATGACAGTGCACGCGACATGGTTGCCGCAATTCGTCTTACAAGCTATGAACACATCAACTGTGTCGCTAACATGCTGCAGAGAAGTGTCACAGTGAGTCTTGCTGACAGCTTTGCTCAAGGCAGTGCGTAGCAGGAGCGGCGTGATAGTTTCGGCTTACTGCAGTGCAAGCCGCGTGACAAACGCTACCAGTGTGATAAAAGCACAATCAACGCGCGCTGCTCCGGCTCTGCATACGCGCTGCCTACACGTGCAGTGTAAAACCACCGTAAAGGTAAAAGACTGCTCTCATTGCAAAGACAAATATCATGGTATGTTTCAGCTTGATTTTAAACCACCATTATTTGGCTGTATTGATAAACAGACATATTATGAAAGTTATTTATCTATGTCCTGTTATTTATCTTTTGTTATGCATTTAAAAAAAAAATGGTTAGGATTCAGGTGGTTCACTGAAAATCCTGATTAATTTGATTAGAAATTTTTATCATTTGACAACCCTAATATACATATATATACATATACACACACAACAAAAAGTAAAAAACAAATGTGTAAACAAATCCGGTATCTGTTGGAATCTGCAATGTTTCTCATAAAACCAAAAAAACACCACACACATTTTCCATTTGCCCCTGAAGCCAGCAGAGATATGTAATAGTCTTTCAGGGCGTGTAGGGCTGTTTGGCCACCGCGGCGCGCCACATACACTCGTGTAGGATAAATGAGGCTGTGAGAGACTCAAGCTGTGGGAGATGGTATCCCAGTCCATCGATCCAGCCGAGAAGACGGCGTAGCTCCCGCACACACACGGAAAGCAGGCCTCCCTGCCTCCTCTCCACCTGGTTTCTCGCCGCTCTGCAGAGTTTAAAGATCGCTCGATCCTCTGATAGCTTTATCTCCAGCAGAGAGGGAGGTCTTACCACGAGTGGAAAACGGATGAACGGAATGAAAGGGTGGATAAATAAAAGTTTCCGTCTGGATTTTACCACTTTCGCAGTGGGAGAGCCGATCTTACGCTTTCTTATCATTCCTATTTGGCAAAGATAGTATATTAAACCATTGAGTATATTTCCATATTTATATATGTATGTTTATCTCATGGCATAAGGGAGCTGTGCAAAATAAAACCACATCGCTTTCTTCTAGAAGTGTCCTTCCGAACCCCAGCGGCAGTGTTTTTACTCCAGACAGATGTGTGCTGTGGATCTGCTCTCTGACAGCTTCAAACGCAAGAGATGTGCTTTGAGTCTGGAAGTTTGAGCCACGGGAAGCACACAGTCTCCTCTGTCAGCAGCAACACAACAAAGTGCATTCATGAAGCCGCGGAGGAGCGTGTGCGTGATACAGCAGCCTCATCCGCAGTCACTGAACACATTCCACGTGATGTGACAAATCTCAAATATATATCAACTCGCATATTATCAGCAGCATCATTCTTGTGATCACATGATTTTCCCGCTTTATTTTACTAACCCCCAAATATCGGACGCTATTTTGATAACTTTCAAAGTAAATAATTTTTAGAACGGATGTTTTTTTAGGTTTAGGTTATAAAATGTCAAGTGGTGCGACTTCCTAAAATTTTAATAATGTAATTTTTTTAAAGTTATATTTGTATGAAATTACTTTTTAACTTGAAATGATCATTAAACCACAGACACAGTGCTTGTCGACCGGTCCAAAAGAGCCTCTGGGGCTGTCGGGGCTAATCTGTTCAGCAGCAAACATCTGTCCCGGATCACACCCACAGAGGCACACGACACACGCTGTATCCATGCATGTGTATTTCCTCACAAACAATGAGAGGTTAAAGCTCATCTATGAGTATGAACCAGCTTATGGTCCGGCTCCTTGAGGAACGCGAGGAACATTGTGGGAAAGGCCCTTTTTAGCCTCGCAGGCAGTGTAGAGAGGAACAAAATAATGATCGTGTGGAGAAAGAAACCTGATGCCTACAAGCACCTCGTGAGACCCAGTTATTGATTCTTCACAAGCCTTGTGTAACACCACACTTCCGTTATCTTCTTATAAGAGACATTTTGATAGAGAAATTGCTTGTTTGTTTACTTTAGTTGGACGATGAACAGAAACAAATATAAATTTCCGTTTAAATTATAGTTATTGCCAAATAAATGTGACTGCCCATATTTCTGTGCTTATATCGATGCTTATTTATTATGCTGGAATGTTGAGTTGAACCAATCAGAACAGAGCTAATTTACATACAATATAGTGGTCTTAAAGGGGCAGTAACCTTTTAAGAGAGCCTTCAATTTAATGACTTAGAAAGTTTGATAATTAAAAAAAACAGCCTTTAATTAATTAATTAATTAATTCTTAAAACGTTTAACTTATGCTAATTTAATATGGTTAGATCAGCCAATCATTGCAGAGCTCTTTTACATAAAGCTGTCTTAAAGGTAGAGTAGCTTTTAAAAACAGATTTAAAAAGTAGTGCTTAGATACTGATATTACTCATACTGTTTAATCAGGGCTTAATTACTATGCTGAGCTTAGCCAATCATAATCAATTTACATATAGTATAGAGATCTTAAAGTTACAGTAGCCTTCAAAGCGGCCTTTAATTTAATTTTAAGCCATAATTTTAATAAATGTAATCGTGTTATTAGCACTACTTGACTTCACTGAAAAATAAAGGGTGAATTCAGGTACAGTAGGGAATTGGTAGCAATTCAGATTGACAAATGTGTAGAAAGAAAATGTATAGAATATAATACATTTAAGGGTAAAAAGCTATGGAATTTCTTTCCTGTGTAGACAGAGATTAAACCTTACACTGAACATTTAGCCACATTATGCCGGTACGGATGACAGTAGGTGGCCCAGTCTGTCACGTGTGACTGCGTTTGCTTCAACAACCAAACACTTGACTGTCTGCACACGTCGCCAAACCTGTCAGCGGAGTCTAATTGACATTCAAATGTATGCATGCACCTCCTCAAAATTTGATCACCCTTACCGGGAGGAAGGTATCGTAGGGCTGAGCAGTAAAGGTCTTTCGACATAAATGACAGACGCCCACATGTACAAAAGCATATATTCGTACACTGCCGGGAAAAGCGCCAACCCTGGAAGTTGCAGCGGCGACTCATTGTGCTTTTGAAGCAAACTCTTACGCGGAGAAAAGCGCTTTCGGCAAAACCCCTGGCCTCCCCATCAACCGAATTTAGCAGCGCTGTCGCGAGGGATCCAGATTTCCATCTATCCATCTATCCATCTATCCATCTATCCATCTATCCATCTATCCGTCTGTCTGTTGTTCCGTCTATCCATCCATCATCTATCTTTCTTTTTGTTTATCTATATCTATCTATCTATCCATCTATTTATCTCTATTCATCCATCCATTCATCCATTTTTTTAAAATGATTGATCAACTGTTTAATAATTCTGTCATTCTTTCTATTCTTTTGTTTCTTTAAAATTATTATTTTTTTTTTCAAACAAGGCTTTTTCAAACCAACATTCAAATTATTATTATTATTATCTATCCTTAACTAGCAAGAAAACTCTCTGAGTGCGCAAAACCAATTTCTACCCCAAGACACATTTTCCCATTATGCATTTACTTTTTTATTTTCCATCATTCTGCATTTTTGGGAAATGCCCAGAGGTAGAAAGTCGTTAACCTGATGCCTGCTTAAAGATTACCTGGATATTTTGCACAACTGCAATGTGCTTAAATCTAATAAAATCTAAAATAATTCCCTTAATTCTCACAAGTCATGAGCCAGCAGACATGAAGACAAACTGTCTAAAAGTTTGTGTGAATATACAAAATTAACGATAACAAAATTAGAGCTTCAGAAAACTTATTTTAGTGCCTTAGGAGAAATAAAAAGAATTTGAAGTCAGTTATTTTTGAGCAAAACAGAGGTCAGTTTTAATGCATAATCATAACACGAAGGGAACGCTAGGTAAGATATTCAAGCTAGTATCAGCAATTGTATGTATGTATGTATGTATGTATGTATGTATATATGTATATATGTATGTATGTATGTATGTATGTATGTATGTATGTATGTATGTATGTATGTATGTAATTTTATTTTATGATATTTTTAAAAATGGAAATTAAATATATTTGTTTATTTACTTTTTTGGAAGAAAGAAAAAAAAGTGATTGAATATGCCATCCCTATACTTCAGAAGCTCTTCAGCCATAAGGATAAAATATTGTTTTATTAAAAAAAAGAAAAAAAAAGAAAAGCTAAGTACTGTATATCTCTATATTGACAACTGCAATATATGCATTGATGCATATACTGTATTAACTCTTGGCACAAGGTGAATATTTTGCTTTTGACCATTATTATGATGTTGCTGTGGACAGGAGTTGTTTTAATGTCATTGATCGAGAAGGCACACAAAGACTGTAATCGATACGGAGCGAGCGGTCGCCCCGTCGTCAGTCATACGGCGAGACTCCACCAAGTGTTCTTCAGTTCTTATCAGAGCAGATGAAGCGGTTTCGCTGAGCATTTGGCTTTTCTCTTCTTTTTGATAAGGCCATTTCTTCTGCCCTTGGACTTAATGCGCTGTATCATTGTGATAATGTCATGCGGTATGACGTCTGACTGTGATATGCTCTCCACATAAATATTTTGTGCTAATGTCTTTGTGTATCATCATAGCTAGCTGGAATAGGTCACAGCGCTCAAAGTGCATGAAAATCTTTTCCCCGAGTCTCATAAACAGAAGGCTTTGATTATGAGAAAGGACATTTTGAGTGATGGTTTTTCATTTTTGGGGTGTTTTGTTCGTGTTTTCCTCATTATGAGATTTTCTTTTCTTATTTCTGGCCACTGACCTCTGATGATTGGATCCATACTAATGGTTTTACGGACACGTTCTCTCTCTGTTGGGTTTGCCGTCAAGTTTCATTACTGTTTAATTATCTGCGGCTGACATTTGAATGATATTCCCTCTCTTTTCTCTCACCTGAAGTGTGCAGGGCTTTACCGTATAATATGTCCCGTTTGGTGCACCCTATATCAGAGGTCACTAATTAGCAGTTTGCAGTTCAGATCCAGACCTGAGACTGGTTCTACCCGGACGGTGAATCGTTTATCATAAATTAATGTAATTATAGCAGGGTTTGTTTTGTCTCTCCAGGTTAAAAAGCTGAAGCAGATATGTATTTGTGGTCTATAGTATATAATTTTCATGGTGAACATAATAGTTTACATTATTCTCTGTAAATATCATTAAGGAGTCGCACCACATGACATTTTACAACCTGAACTATTTTTGCCTTTTCCTAAAAGATCAGATCTGATATTTTAAGATACTTTATTGATTTTATTTTTGGTTTTAACAAAGACTAAAAACTAGAATATGATGCCGGATAATTATATTTTTTTTCACATCAAAATGAACTATAATTACGAAAATAAAAATATGTTCATTATAAAAAAAGTATGTAAAATTTGCTTATTTTATGTTGTGCTGAGTACATATTTTTCAAGTAGTGTTTTGCTTAATATTTTTATAAGAAAAAATAATCTGAGATATCGACAAAGTATTTCACGTTTACTAGTAATCGTTTTAGGAATATGAAATAGTTCAGATTTGGCGAGCTGTCTGGGGAGCGAGCTGGGAGAACGGCGGACTCTGAACCCTAGGGAATATAACCCTAGCAAGGGTGAGGGTTCGGCTCTTGGCTCGTTCGTTGACTGCCCGCCGGGGGTGAGGTGATAAGGGATAAGGAGGAGAAGGGGAGAAGGAGGGATGTGATCAAGGTTGGATGTGGGAATGTGAAAAATGGGGGTTTTTATAGTAAAGGGAAGCGGTGTGATTGTCGAACATGATTAGGAAATGGATGATTACTGCGTGTCCGATCCTCTCGAAACCATGTTTTTTGCAAAACATAAACATTAAAATCGACTTAGTATTTAAAAAATAAGTAAATAATTCAAATAATGTAGTTTTATTAAATTTTATTTGATTATATAGTAGTTTAGTATTAGGTTGTCACTTTTATATTTATTTATGTTTTTATTTAATTTTTTTTATTAAAATTAAGTTTTATTAAAAAATTCAAGTGTTAATTGGATATAAAAAAATAAAATAAAATAAAATAAAATAATGTATTGTAATGTAATGTAATGTAACATAACAGCCTGGTTCCTTTAAAGGCATGCAAAAGTACTTGCCGTCCTGTATCCTCTTCATCATTGGACAGTTTTGCACACCATCTTAAGACTCTTCAAAAGCAGCCATTTTTTTCACCGCTCATAAAGAGTCATTGAGTCACTTGAGAGCAGAGGTTGTTCAGGAGTGTCTGTCGAGTGTCATCAGGGATGAGGGTTCGGTAGAGATGAGGTACACTTTAATACAAACCAAAAACATTCACAGCAACCTCTTTGCAAATCACAGCATTTTCCGTTTACACTCCTGTCAGTTTTCCGATCTGTGTGCGCCCTAGAATATGAAACACTCATTATCTTGTCTCGAGCAGGCGTCCAACCCTCCCTATCTACCCAACAATTCAAACTCTACTGCGTGCGGAGCAGCGAGCGACTTGCTGAATCGCTTTTAGTGGCTTTTGTCTCGTTTGAAAACGCTTGCTCAACAATCACAGAAGGACCCGCGGTGTTTCCGCTTGAGATTTTTCTTTCGAAAGTCCTTGAAGGTGGTGTAGTATGGAGAAGGGAAGCGTGAAGCGCAACGCCTGTAAACATTAAGCACTTTGACTAATAAAAGTGTTAAGGGTCTGGCGGATGTTTGGGAGAAATGATTTCCTCAAGCCGCCCCACCGTGAAGCTCCACGTCACGAGTGATAAAGCAGACAGACCTTTAGGTTGCTGTTCTCCATCAGTTCCTCTCACAGTTTTGCTTATCTGCGGTACCTGATGCTGTTTGTCTTGAGATATGAATGAAGCGCCTGGCAGATGCCGAGGGAAAGGTGTTTGTGTGTAACAGGAAATGGCCCGTGAGAGTGCTTTCCTGATTAAACTGTGAGCCAAAACATTGCTCAGCCATGTTGCAGACCAATGATTGGACTACTATTTTTCTTTTAACAATTTCTTTCTTTCTTTCTTTCTTCTTTTTTTCTCTAGGTCTTGTAAAGCTCGGGGTCCACTGTGTCACATGTCAGAAAGTCGCCATAAAGATTGTAAACCGAGAAAAGCTCAGTGAATCCGTCTTAATGAAGGTAAGATTTCGTTTTTGCTTCGAAAAAGTCACCTTTACAAACAAGAGCAGTCTCCTGTCCTTTCTCAAAGAAATAATTCGGTCCAAACTGGAAATTCTGAATATTTACTTAGGATAAATTAGAAAATGCAAAAAGAGGGATTTTGCAGAACGTTAACGCTGCCCTTGTCCATGCAGTTAACCCTTATACCGAGTTCACACATGCACGATTTTCAAAGTAATCGCGTCACAGATCTTTTCATTTCGATTTCTCAAAACCTGTTGGTGAGTCAAAATCAGGCCTAAAATCGTGCCGTCTGAACTCGGCATTAAGTGCATGTTTTGGCAATCATTGTTACATATTCGGATCTATATATGCAGCCAGGATGGATCTCTAACTGTTGCAATAGCAAAAAAGCCTCTCTTGATATTTTAACAACAATTACAAAAGAATAAAAAATCGTCACCTTTTGCAACTTAAAAGGGTTCAATCTGAGCAGATGATTTTATTATCGCTGTCATCACCAGAGCACGCATCCACATACATTCAGCATCTGGCTCATATCACAATCCTCTGCATATTCTGAAAACTATCAATGACTTCATATTCAATATTTTGATCCCTGGCAGCTTATACACCACATCCAGCATCAAATGGCAGTGACATTTATATTTCTTTTCATATTGGTATAATTTAGTAAAGCCGTATTGACCAGTTAAATTTTTCCTGATGAAATGTGTTAGTGAAACATGACGTCATTGTTGCGTATGAAACAGTGCCACCTTGAGGTATTGAGTCATCAGATGAGTAAATATAGTTACGCATTTACAGTATATACCTCGTGGTCTCTAGCAACCTTAAAAAAAAAAATTCAGAAAACATCTTGTTATATTGTTAATAGTGTTGATGCCAAATGTTAAAATGCAAAGTAGAGTTGCTAAAGACCCGAGCTATGCATTTAAGCATTGAAGTGTATTGTGACAATAAAACAATAAAAGTTCTCTCAAACTCTAAAAATGACAAAAAAGCACCATAATCAGTTTAAATCATGCTCTATATATTACAAGTCTTCTAAAACTATCCTCCCTTACATCAATTTTATTGTCATATATTGAAATATATTTCTTATTTCTTAAAGAAACAGTTAAACGTGTCTCTTAATAGAGTCTTTATATCTTACTCTTTTCTGTGAAACCAAAAAGAGAACTTCACTTCGCTTCCAAACAATGAAAATGAATGCTGACCAAGGCCTCTCAAACTCCACAAAAATGACAAAAATCACCATAAAAGTAACTCATGCATTATATAATTTAAGTATTCAGAAGTTACATGATAGCTTACATTTTTGTCATTATTCACTAAAAATCTTCGTCTTTGCCACTACTCTCGAAATGTCTTTGCAAATATAGAAAATGAACTTCTGAATACTTTGCTCTAAAGTTTTTATTACTGACTTTCATCTGCGAAACACAAAAGGAAAGATTTTGGTAAATGTTAAGGCTGCCCTTTTCCACACTGTAAAAAATGACTCTGATATTAACAGTAAAAAACTGACAATGCTACAGTAAAAACCTGTAAATGGTTAATGGCAAATTCATGTAAAATTTACAGACATTCCCAGAATTCCCTACATTGCATGTGTTTTCTTTGAAATAACTATTTTCGTCTTAGTATCTTTTTTTTAATCAGTTTATTAGGGTTGTATGTTACATCTAATGTTGTTAAATTAATGTTTAAAAGCATATTTTAGTTTTATTTAAGATGTTCAGTGTTTGTGTGAATGACACTGAGCACCTTCTATATATGTTCATATAAAAGCTTGTGATGGGTTTTGGTTCATCATGTGACTTTCTCATCACCTCCTGCATTTAGTGCTTATATTTCAGAGCTACAAAACAGATTTCAGTACTTTAACAGGTTGGTATATCAACATTGTATAAGTTTTCAAATAACGTTTTTTAACTGCAAATTTAACTTGATCCCGTAAAACCTAAAACATTGTTACTGTATTTTTTTACAGTAGAATTCTGGCAACCGTAAATTTGACAGTTTTCCTTTTTCTTTTTTTTTTTTAACAATGCATGCAATATAAGTCAGTGTGTATCATTTCCTCTCAAGATCCAAATCATTAAGGAACTAATCAGTGCAAACAAATAATAATAACAATAAATAAATGAATAAATGCAACATTTTTTGTTATTCAGTAAAAATCTTGTTTATATAAAATTGTGTTTTATTTTAAAGTAAAGTTACTTTATTTTGTGAAACACAAAAGGAGAAATTTATCAGAATGTTAACACTGGCCCTCTTTATCCAATGAAAGTTAATTGTGACCAAAAAGCATTACAAATAATCGACAATGAATAATGCAAGAATTATTAGCTTATGTTTTGGGGTTTAATGCTCTCCTTTCCTCTTCTTTATCCTAAAGTCTTTCCTAAATAAAGATAAAACAACTGAATTAATGAATAAACAGCGCCTACAATCGTATAATGTTATTTATCGCCTGTAAAACTATACTCTGGGTAGTAGTTGGCCCATAATGATCTCCTCTGATAAAAGCTGTCATGGGAACACAGACTGAAACTAGAGACGCAAGATCCTGATTAAAGATAATTGTCTTCCAAGGGAGGTGTTAAAATATGAGGTGCTTGTTGTTATTTGGAAATGGGGGCAGGCTTGGAATGCCTTAATATTAGAACATCCCCAAATACATATGCTTAAAATGTATAATTTTAGATGCAACCTAGAGTGACTGTTTTCCTTTTGCTTCAACGGATATTAATAAGGAAAGGATTTGGCCGGGGACAAACAGCAAAAAATAACCTCAGCAAGATTAGAGACCTTAAACACTGCAATTCTTTCAGATATTTGCACGTTTGAGGTTTTGCCAGAAGGCAGAGGACCAAATTAAGATCTTGCTGGAAACAAGCAGCACATGAGGCTTAGAGACTCTGTAGGAGTTGTAGGAGTGCCAACACAATACATATCATTATGTTATATTTTATTATATTATATTACCATCTCAACATGCGAATACATATAAATGTTTTCAAATATTTATACTGGATGTGTGTGTATGTGTGTATATATATATATATAGTACATACTGTTATGTACATATTTATATATGCTTACTGATCCTAAACTGTTATTTTAGTGCACTTGAAATCTAATTATAATATAGTAATAATTATTACAGTTTAGTTTAATATTTTGAGTTTGTTGTCATGTTTGTATTTTCAGTTACATTTGAAAGTTTGTTTTTTTTATCTTTTTTTATGTGTATATGCTATACATATTATATAAGTTTTGGTTTATTTTAGTATATTCTAAGAAAGAAACAATGAAAATTTAAATTTTACAAATTACCTTTTTCTTAAAAAATCTTAATTAAAAAAATATTATTTTGAAAAAAAAAAGATGTAATGATAAAAAAATGCATCTTTTGATCACAGAAATTTTTATTTAATTTTAAAATTTATTACACTCTAAAAATACAACTTTGGGTCAAATAAGGACTAACCCAGCTGTTAAATTTTTACATTGAAATTTTAAACCAAAAATTGGGTTAGTCCATATTTGACCCAGAGTTGGGTTGAAACAACATATATATTCAAATTGAAAACAGTTATTTAAAATCGCAACAATATTTCAAAAGATCACCATTTTATTATATTGCGACCCAATAAATGCAAACATATTTATCAAACAAAACTAATTTAATCCATTTTGTCAGTCTACATGTTTGTCAGGTAATGTACATGTTCACGGGTAAGAAACCTGCATCGTTCAGAAAACACTGAAATTCTTTAAGGCACATTTTCCTCTGCATCTAGCAGTTCATTGTTGAAGCACAGCTCTGTGATCACAGCAGCCAATCAGAAGCCCTCTCAGAGCGAAAAAACCCCCGTATCTGATTCTCATCAACCCCAACACCGCCACATGAACTCCACACGACCCGCCTGCACTTCACCAACAATCAAGACAATTCAGCTCACACTAATCATATGCTCCTCAGGTCTAAACAGTTTGTGTTTACATTATCATTTATTCCACATTTCACATAAATAATGCATGCATCACTTCGCCTGAACTTGAAGTTTAATGCAGCTACAACAGATATTACAATTCCCAGCTCTTGTTTTCACGTAATTACTTCGGTATGAGGTAAAAGTCGATTCGAAAAGCCACCAATTTATCTCCCCATGGGTTTGAGAGATGAGGGGGTGGATTGTCAGGGTTATTTTGGACAGCGGCTTTTGTTTCCAAGTGTGTGTGTGTGTGATTTGGTGTGCTGTCTAACTCTTGGCTTTGACATTCTCATTGTCGTCCTCCTGTCACCGAGATGAATATGGGCTATCCCAGCACCTGTCTCTCCTCTCATGCCTGCGCCTCCAGACCAGCATTGCAAATGTCACCTTTTTAAATGCAAATGTTGCATTCTCTGTTTCCATGCTGGCGCCTCGGTCCGGACACCATGTACCGCTGAGAAAGAGATTCTCTGGAGTGTCCGCACCTCTGATTTTATATCCAGGACGTCCACACAAGCGCACATGGCCAAACTCACAGCAGCTGTGTCGAGGGATTATAAGAAAGAGGATTAGATTAGAAAAAAAAGATGATGTTATGGAAGCTATGAGCGTTAGATAAGGATTTCAGTTTGGGTTTAACAAAACACTTCAGCCAAACATGAAACTCGAATTACTCGTTTGATTTCAGTCTGTTTATCACACAGAGCTATCATAGAGCATAAGAAGACTTGAAATACATGTATGTATGTTATGGTACCTTTGTGCGTTTTCACATTTGCGTATCATTTTAGTAACATTTATATATCACTGCAGTATTGATAAATGGTAACGCTTTATTTTACGCTTACACCTATTAGTTCCTTATTTAAATGCATATTACTAGAATATTAGCCGTTTATTAATCACATATTAATGCCTAACAGGATCTTATTCTGGATCTCTAATCCTACCCAATACTTATACTTACTAACTATTAATAAGCAAAACATTACGAATTTATTGGATTGATTGTCAACAAATGTTACGTATTCTAGAGTGTTACCTTATAAATATTTTGAATTCGATTGTTTAATGTTTTCATTTTAGTTTTAGTTTAGTTTAGTTCGCTTTTGTCAATTGTTGTTGTTATTATTATTATTTGATTATTTGTTATTTTTTTTATTTTAGTTTTGGTTATTTTATAACCTTTAAATTAATATGCCAGTATAGTGTTTATTAATATTTAAATTTAAATTTGATGTTTATATTTTCAGTTTTCATAAAAGTTCTTGTTTTAGTAAATTCGCTAGATTTTGTCATTATATTTTTATTCTTATTATTTCAGTTTTAGTCATTTTAATACTTTTTTCATCTAAAATAATTTAATTTAGTTTATTTTGATATAATTTTTACATTTTATTTAATTAACTTTGAATCCAAAACAAGTTCTTCAGTCCCTATCAACTGTCAGTGTTTGGAAAGAGCAACTTGGTCATTCTGCTAAACTTCTCGTCATGTAATTCACGGAAGAAAAAGTTATTCGAAAAGGTTAACATTTTTCGTCTGAACTGTGACAGAATTGAGATGAACTCTTTCCCCACTAAACACAGAATTTCCCCAGGTTTTCATATTTTTACTGTTAAATACTATTAAGTATCTCTTGAATGAGTGTAGAAAGTGCTGATCAAAAACACAGACCAAGAAGACACAGAAATGAGCAATTTCATGAGCATATGCATTTGATTAAATAATGCAATCATCAACATATAAATGAAAAAAATGATCAGCTTTTTACTCAAAATTTACCTACAGTAGAGAAAGAATAAGCATGAAGCAAGCTAGAATAATGCACTGGCAGGGAAAGGGTTAAGGCAGCTTCATAATAATAATAACAGATGGTGGATGGTTATTTTAATTAAAGTTATTATATGTCATTAAATATACTGTTTTCCCAATAAATGTCAGCTATCGTTAATCGCATTGATCATTGATTAGTATCACATTGTTAGCTTAGCAGCATGCTATCAATTGTAACCCTCATTGCTCGAGTGCCATTCGCTGCCAGCGTTGAGCGTTTCAAATCACTCGCTTCTATTTTTTTAGCGTACCTCTGAAGGTAGCTGACTGTAAACAATATATAGCAAGTCTTGGGAACAGAGCTTGTGTTTAATAGTGGCTGTGTAACTGATGGACTCTGTGATTGAACACGAGTGTATAGTGTACGAGTGTAAATGCGAGTGGGATGTGGCGCCTTGCCGAGGCCTGAGGGAATATTTAACATTTGTAACTCCCGAGATTATAGAGTTTACATTGACTCACAGCTACATATACACACACACAGTAGTCTGCAGAAAGCAGATAAGTCCCTGTGTGTGCGTGTGTGTGTGTGTGTGTGTGTGAGTACACATATATAAATATGTATGCTTTTCTTCATGTGAGCGGTTCAGTGCGTCTTTAAAAACTAGAGGTTTAATCTAGATTTCAGGCAAGTTTCAAAGCCAGCCAAGTAAATAGATTAGCATTAGCGTATCGGGGTTTATAGGGATAAGAAATGCAAACACACAAATATAAACACACACACTGGAGTGTATTTGATCTGGGAGTTTGAGGTATAGCTCTTTTTTTTTTTATTGCATGCGAGTTCACTGCACAGTATACACTGTATACTAGATACTTAATCTAGGTAATACTGCATTGTGAACATGATCCGTATGTGTGTGTGTGTGTGTGTGTGTGTGTTTTGAGCACAGCGAGTGGCTAGTCTGAACATCAGGGCTCTGATGATTGTGCTTCCTGTGAGCTCTGGGCCTGATTAAAGCTCATTATCCATGGTATCTCGCTCTCTCGCTCTCCTCTACTGACACAGCTTCAAAGACACACAACCAGCACAACGATAGAGGGAGAATGGGAAACAGGGAATAGATGGATACAGATAAGGAGAGCAAGAGGAACGCAAGGAGGAAAGCAGCTATATAGAGTGTGAGATAATGTATGTGAGTCTCAGCACTATTTTTGATTGAGTGAATGTTCCAGAACCTGATGTATCACACAGGAGGTTGAGTAGCTGCTTTGTATTTTAGAAATTAGAGTCATCATATTTTGGGGTCCTTGGCTTCGGAAACCAAAGGGGTAGCTCTTGTGATTCATCTCCCAGTTCAGCTGGTTGCAGCAACAAACAGAACAGGTAGTTCCAAGCAATTTAATCGCTGTCAGTGCCAATGCACCTCTGTCGACATCTGCTTATAATTCAAGTGATTGAATCAAAATGGGATGCAGCCCCCTGTTCTTATGCGGTTTGCAGCGCAGATCTTTCAGCCCACTGAATTCCATTATGATGTAGAACTGTAGACCTCTCAGCTACTGATGTGGCATGTTGAATACTTGATTCGCTCCTCCAGCAGTCATACACTCGGCTCTGAAATGAATTATCCCGGCAGAAAAAAGCTGAGACAGTTTTTCCCGTTGGGTTTGCAGATCTGTGCTGTGCACTCGTGAATCAAATAGCTATAGATTCCAGCATTGCTTCTGCCCTGGTAGACGCTCTGCACGGGGTAATAGATGCCCTTTGCGAGGCATAAATCATGCCACAATCTGCACAGACTTTTTTTGACTTTTGCTGGTATTGATTTGATGTGTCCAGTCAGTGACTAGTGCTCAATATTCACTCTGATCTCAGTACAGAGCTACCAATCCAGGTGGCTCCTTGCAAAGGCTGTTGGTTCATTTGATTGTTTTGACCAGGATGCCCTCAGTGTAGACTTCTGTTTTTATTTGCATCACTTTATGGTGAGGGGTTACGCCACTTACCAATTGAGAAACTTTTGATTTGACATGAATGGGTAAAATCATTTTGAGAGTATGGAAAATGGCAGATGATGCAATGACACAAACTGGATTTCCAAACACACAAGTGGACTTGTCTTTATTCCCATTGCCTACATCAGTGGTTCAATCCCAGTCAATGAATCACTTCAGACGTTTGTTCTATTCTACCGTTAAGTGCCCTGCAAAGTGGACATCACAGGATATTCCGCCATTATTCCAGCTCAGAGGAAGTGTATACAGTATGTTCCTGCAGGGCCTTGCATTAACTTGTGGGAATCACCAGTTATGTCAAGGGTGGCCAATCCTGATTCTGAAGCTTCAGCCCTGATCAAACTCAAATGGACCTATACAAGATTTTCAGGAGTACTAGATAATTACAGTCTGGAGTTGGAACTGTGCAGGTAGGTCAATGCTGACATAGACTGAAGAAGCCTAACTTTTTAAAAAAGTAGTGGGTTGGCTTCAGTTTGGACTTTTAGTTCTAACCCTGCTCCAACAAACCTACAGTACCTGTAGGTGATCAAGTGATCCTCAACACAGTGATTGGCTGGTTCGGGTGTATTTGATTAGGGCTACACTCTCCATCTACAGTAGGAACTACCCCTGGTATAAACCGTAGTTGGCTTTTGTAGAAAAATCATGTATTCAGAGTTTAATGAAAAGTGTGGGAGCAGTACCGTATATGTGCAGTGAGTGATGTGAATTGCAAGAGAGAGAAACAGGGAAATGGGATGGAGAGGTCTGTCGAGGCTGGAGTAATTGCCCCCTGAAGCAAATAATTGAGGCAGGAGCAGGTTGAGGGTGGGGGTGGATAAAGCATGACCTTACGCCCCGGAACTCCTGCAGTCTTACACGTACTGTAGATGGAGAGAGAGAACCCAACGTCAGCCTACATTGCCAAAAAGAGTGATTTAAGACAAGAATAGCCAATGTAGGGACCCTTGGCTGTTTCACGTGATCCTTGTCAATGTTCCCCAGTGCACTGAACTACATCCAAGTGTCAAGCTGCATTAGTACCCCTAGTCCAGTGTTGTGTGAAGGTCAAGTACAGTAATGCAACATACTGGTTGAACAATTTTAACTTTGACTCTGTTTGCCACAGACTTTAAAGTGCAATCAATAAAAACAGCATTTTCTTAGACTTTTTAAAGATCCTTTTTAAGGGATATGTGCCACAAAAGTGTGGCACATATTAGTCATAAATGTGTAACATTGAATCCACAGCGTATTGTAGCATAATGAAAAAATAAAGTGTATTTAAATAATGTTTATTTAATGGCATAATTTTCAATGAATGAAAGGGTATATGTAGTTCAGGCAATATTGGTACTTTTATTAAATAGTTAATTAATACTTTTAATTTTTATTTTTTTAATTTTTTTTAATTTTTTTAGGTTAAACAGTAGTTGTAGAAATCAGTTTAGACCTGGAGGGTGGGAGAGATTGGCAATAAAAGGGTTGCATAATAATGGGGAATATAATAATTACAGGAATAAGGGACAAACTAGTAGTATATAGCCGTAGGAAATGGAAATAAGGAAGTTAAACTCATTGTGTTCATTATTTTCAACACATTGAACAGTCCATATTAATTTAAGAAATTAATAATAAAAAATAAATAAATCCAAGTTCTAAAATAAGTGGGAAAATACACATCTATGGATATAAAGTATTAATGCAATATTTAAAAAAAACAAAATAATAATAATAACAAAATAAATAAAAAACAGCTCCGCACAACCAGAATGTATAAAGGCACAAAATGTGTACTGTATATTTTAAGGTAAGTAGATTTCTATGCTTTTGAATGTGCACGATTAATTCCTTATGTGACGGAAAGATGAGACAAGTGGAAAATGTTTCTTGGGAGAGTGAGAAAATGCAGAAAAGCATCAAACAAAGTAGGAAAAATAAGTAATTGAGAAGCTGAAAGCTACAGCTTGATGGAGGGAATGCGAAAAAGGAGAAGTTTTCCCAAACAGCTCAGATGAAAGAGTGGGAGCGATAGATGAATCACGGCTGGCTCTAATCAGGTTATCCTGACACTGGGATGACAGTGCAAGCTCCCCACCACCCTCCGCCTTCATTTCGTTCCACACCGCCAAATGATTATAGATGCTCCCTTCATTTCTCCCAGAGCCACAGAAGTGTCTCCCTGCTGAGGATTCCCTGCCTGCCTCCCTCCCCGCTGTGTTTCCTCCTCATAAAGACCTTAAGCACCCTCAAGTGTTCCACAACTTCTTCACGGATCTTATTCATATCACCTCCTCCCTCACCTTCCTTCTCCTATTTTTTGTTTTTGTGAAATGTGAGGCAAAAAATGCACTTTCATGTGGAAATCTTTAGCTTTGCACAATGCAGTTGTAAAATAACATACTGTACACATAAAGATAACATTGAGTCACGTCTCCATCTTTAAGCGTATTATTTTATTTTAGTAATTGTCATTACCGTATCATTACCATGTCATTTTGGTTATGTCAGTACAGTATGTTTAATTATTTTATTAGTTGTTCCTAGTTACTTTGGGGGTATTCCAATATCTTTTCTATTATCGTTTTTTTCTGAAGTCCATGATGTGACCTAATCAATGGAAGGTCATCTGACATTCCACTCTAATTTTGTTCCCCATTCTCTGTAGATTTTCCTCTGTCCTTGACATGAATTCTAGCGAGTATGGATCGCTCCTTGCTGCACTAAATTGGGAATGGATTTTTGTTCCAAAAGGTTTTGCTCCGCTTGAAATGTCAGAGACCAGTGCAGTTTCTGAACGTCTGAAATTGCTGAATTACTGTGGGTATTTTTGAAGTTCAGATTACTTATGGCACCACCATAAACTTTTCACTTTCTCTGTCTATCTTTTTCTAGTCTCAGTGTGCAATGGTCTGTTGCGCCAACCCTCTTTTTTTTCCAAAACGAGACCTGTGTTGCTTTGTTCTGTCATGTCAAGACATTGGAAAGTCCACAACACTTAATGAAGACTTATTACTTAGAATGATGTTGATGGAGGTTTAATTATCCTTACAGACAATCAGTGTTTTTATCTCTTAAACCACATTCAGAGGTTGTCAGGTCTCTGTATATCCTGCAACTACTATTTCTGATATGGTTTTCCGCATATAATATTTTATTATATTTCTGCCTATGTGCCCAGAGACAATTCATATAGTACAATCAAGCTTTTCAAGAACCAGGACGTGCTTTTATTGGTCACAATAGTCACTGAAAATCGTCAACTCTTATTTAAAATGAGATGCTTTGATGCTGTAAATCACTGTCAGTGTGAACAGGGTACAATTATTTAGGTATGCTTCAACAAACCTTGATTCAGTCTGGTTTTTACAGTTTACAGTTGAAATATTCTTAATAATGATATCTATTCTTGCTCAGATGATGCCAGTGCCAACTAAAAACACAAGGCTATGAAGTATAGATGTATAGTCCAAATGGGTTGTTATTACTGTGTACCATGTGTCTTGCTTACCTTTTTGGGGGTTTTGCAGAGGTACCAGTAATCTATATAATAGTGGTCTTTGACAAGAACAAAGAATTAAAACCCTGCCACCCACAACCAAGGTTATCTTTGTCCACGCTGGATTAAATTTCATGCCGTTCCATCTTTATCATGGCCTCATTTATGGCAAATGGTCCGTCTGGACTATCTTGGCGTTTGGCAGCTTGTGCTAATAAGCATGTTGAAGTGTTTTGCTTAACATCATTCCGACTGACCACCCTCAGGTTGGTGGTGGGTGTGAAATGTGGTTTCTGCTGGTGAGAGCTAATGAGTGGTGACTGCTCCCTACAGATTGAAAGCCCTAATTGCTCAATCATGCTCAAGTTCCAGTGCTTCTGGAATCCTGATATTCCGTAAGGGCTCGTGGCCAAAGCGGTCCTCCATTTTAAATGTGTCAATAGGTTCTTGTGCTAAGCTCTTTCCAGACAGGAAAACAATTGGCAGTCAGGTTGAGCCAGAAGAAAGCATGTAGCAACACTGAAGCTTTATTGACCAAGTATTTGATCGGGAAATGCCAGAATCACTCGACTGAATTAGCTCTTTTTTTTTCTCAAGCTTTTTAACAAGAAATGGGAGACTTCTTAACTGGAGTTACTTTGTTAAAAAGAAATAATCTATGAGTTGTCACTTGGCTATAGGCTGGCCAGTAAGGTCTATATTGATTGCTTAGTATCAGTATCTAGAAGGCTTAGTTGGCCAGCCGAGGCTATCAAGATCTATAGAGAGGAATGTGAACTTCATCCACTTCATTCAGAGGACCATTTATTCCTGCACAAGAAGTGTTATTTTCTCTCTTTTTGGATTGCTGCTCATTCCTGATATTGCAGAGAAGCTGCAAACCCAGAGGGCAGAAGGTAATTTAAAATTAGATGTTGCCGTTACCTGTTGGGGTCTGTTCAAAGCCTTTTGACCCCTACTATCATTCATTTATATATTCAATACAGTTATTCAATCCATTTTTGAAATCATCCAAATATGGTGGTGCTGACCTCAAGCCAAGGCCAATAGATCTGTTGCGGTCCACCCCATTCAGCTTTACCCACGTAGAGGATTCCCTGGATTTGACCTGCGGTGCCTCTGTTTAACCGTGATAAAAAGTCTCAGAATGATAAATCATTCTCATTATTCTCCATGCGCTCCTGGGAAAGCGGGCAGTGTAGAATGAAACCTCACATGACCTTTCTCTCCTGCACTACACATCATAAACCATTAGACTCCATTATGGACAAGGTCGTAAAAGGATATGTCCTTTAGCACCGACTAGTGCCTCGGTTCGGTCATAACTCAGCTGCCATCAGTGCTTGGATTGACAGCACGGAGTTGTCATTGCATGTCAGCTCAGTGATTGGCAGAGGGGCTTTTTCTGAAAGAGGCTGTTTTAGCTTTGAGCTTGACTTAAGGAAGGTAGACTGTGTCCTTGGAGGGGCGAGACTTGGCATCCTGCAGGAACTGGGCTGGTTGTAGTGGAAAAATATCGCTGTGAATGAGAGATCATCACATCTTCCCTCTTGCTTTAGTTACACCGAGCTGATCCAGGCACGGCTTTTTCAGATCGATCGTCATTTCCGAGGTATTGATAATGCACCCTTGTTAGGATCTTTGGAGATGAGCACCACTGAGATTAACTTGAAACCTGCCTATATGGATGCAAGTGTGTATTAGGGTACCGCTTTCTGTGTCAAATTAAGTCAATGTGAGCGCCTTGGTAAAAAGCAAGCCAGAAATCAAATACAACATGCTGTTATTGACTACCCACAGCCCTGTTAACCCTACAAACAACACCTCAAACTGCCTGCTCTGGTAGAGATAACATCACGATGGACCTTGTTTTGACAGCAGCTCTCGGTAAAGAACTGCTGCTTTGATTTGTTATATCTTTAAGGACTTTCTTGAAGCCTTTCCTATTCGAAGAGAACCTGGAGACAACATCTCCTTGTCTCTTACATTGTACTTTAGACTCTCGCAGTAAATGTTCTTGTCTCAGCTGATTTTTGAACTGAACTTCCTGTCATTTCCCGCTACATTAGTTTTCCCTGGCGTAGCGCGATTTAATCAAAAGGAAAAAGATGAATAGGCAGCATTCTGCTGTCTTGCTCCGGAATCTGTAGATTATCCTGACAAGGAGGTGACTCGGGATCCCTCAGTACTCCTGAAACATGCCAACAAATGTCACACAGCCTTGCTGATCCCTGAGCAGCGAGTTAAACAGGGGAAGCATAACAGCCTTCTGGCTGCACAAATAAAGGGCGACACACAGCACACAGAAGCAGATCAGATGCAGGGGCCTCGTGTGTATTTGCATGACCTTGAGACAAACTGTTTGGGCAGGTAGCACTTCATCTTGCCTTGTGTTTGTCCCATTGGTAAGGTTTTATGGATTCAGGACGTTATCCTTCGGTATCTGATCTTCAGGAAAAAAGAGTCTAAGTAAACTTTGCAGAAAGACGAATGCGCTCAAACTTTTAGAGACACCTTTCTTTTTGCTTCTGCGGTTCACCAGAGACCCATTTGATTGACAGCTATAGTATTATTAAGAGAGACCATTCTTCTATTAATTGCCTTACATAATAAACCTTCACAAGTAAGGTTGGAAGCTGAGTGTATGTGCTGCTTACATTAAAGTGCCCCAATTATGGATTTTTGAAAATGACCTTTTTAACTGAATAAAATCTGAAAGTGCACAGTGTATAAAGTTATTGTCTCTCAAAAAAAAGTCGATTCATTGAAATAGTCGTTTTTAAAACAAATCCCAAGCCGTTTTATGTTGGGGTAAACATCAAACATTAGCATATTGCCTGTCCACTTGTTGGTCTTGCTGGCACTGGTCTGAATGAAAATGGCACTAGATTGCGCTTTTAAAAATAGCTTTTTTTTTTCCAGGTAACGGCTGTTCACCAAACAGCACTGCACTCACAAACGCAGCTTTATCAGGCATAATGGGATGATAATGAAACCAAATGGATCAATCACTGCAGATTTGCATCACACAAAGTAGGGGTTATGAAAAAATTAATCGTTGAGTGAATCGTTTAGGATGCGTGTCCCAAAAGAACTAATAACCATAACCAAATTATTAAGATTGTAGGTGATTTGTAGGTGATTTATGCATATTGAGCTACAATGGATGCAATAAGTGTAAATGATTTCATTCTTTAAATCAAAAAATTATCCACCATTTATGACTTGTGTGCAGTTTGGCCGTGATTTAAATATTACGTTATCGACATTAGATGAACAGTTAAGGTTAATGTGGTTCAAATGACTCATCAAACAGCTCTGGTCCCTTGTAACACACGGCATTTAGCTCAGGTACAATACACCAGCCCCCCTCCGTTCCACGCACTTCTCCTCCAGTTATCTTTGTCACTGATGTGCAATGCTAACAGCTGTGTTCACACTGCTATGGCTTTTGCTCACTGCAAAGAACGTTCACACTCAGCACATGTTGTGTTAATGAGGAACAGAGATGCGGTTAAGGCCCAGGGCACCAACATGGCTTGCACCATCAGCACACGACTGGGGAATAGATGCAATTTGGCTTAACTCAGCCCAAATGTTTCCACTTTGTGCTTTTCCAGGACTACACGACTTTCCCAAATCTAAAGAATCAGAGTCAGAGCGATGGGCTCAGATCAAAATGACCAAACGCAACTTTGATTCATGGCTGTCAGTATGTCACTCCCTTTCTGATCTCATGGTATGTAAAGGGCTCTTGGTCTTGAAAGTGCTCTGGGATTCCATCATGAAGGGAATGAGTGTGGAGAGGAAAAAATGGCAGCACAGCATCATGGTACAATGGGTCCTACAGGGCTCAGTTGCTGAACGTGGTTGCTGATTGTTTCATCATGTATCACTTCACTTTTTTGCTTTTAGTTGCAACAAGACTAGCTATTCCTAGCTATTATTGGAGCTAGCAACATTTCATTTGACATGACAGCATGTCGATCTTCACTACTTTGGTGGATGAAATAGTTTCTCATCTTCTGTAATGTCTTGATCAAATTTCTGTTCTTCTGTCTTTTCTTAGTGCTCGTCATCAATTCTCATTGCAATAAATGAACAATTATCTTTGTTTCCACATGTCAATACTTTAAAGTCATCAAAGCACGCAATGTGAGTTGCAACATCAAACCTAACACAGCTTTTAACAGAAAGGCTTAGGTAATTAATAAAGCTGATTAGTAAGTTTACATTGAGATATTCTTCAGAATAAAAAATGATGTTATTGTAAATGGTGTGTCGCCAATATTTGTTTGAATTGCTAATACTAATGTTTGCATCATTAAAATGGATGCAAAATGATTGAGATATACCTGTTTGAGGTTGATAGTGTCAGCAAAGTAAATTTAGAGAACAGCTGAGGTTTACTTGAGATTTCATCTGTTCTTACTTGTTTGTGGTCCTAGTTGTTTTTTTTATCTTTAGTAATTTAGCGGCAGTTACACAGGCAATAGAAAGGGTTTCAGCATGTTGACTGTAAATTTGATAGCTTAATACATGTCGTTTTGTCCTCCCAAACTGGTCTTCAGCTGCTCTAAAAGTGTCTAAAGCCTCTTTAAAACCAGCCAACACTCCAACCTGCCCAAGATAAAATAACAGCTAAAGCGTGACGTTGCTCCAATTAATAAGGTTGTGTTGTGGACTGATATTGTTGTGTTAACAATATCAGTCCACAACACAACCTTATTAATTGAAAAGGGAGCTTTTGTAAAATGCTAGGGGAAGTAAATTACCATAATTTGTATTCACCGCTTTACAATCTTTACAAGAAACTCTTGAGAACCCACCTATTTTTGTTATGCGATTAAAGCATTTTGAATTAACTCGATACAATTAATTTACCTTGCTAGCTAAGTAATTACCCTAATTAACTAAAGTAGGAGCAAAGCTGCAGCATTAGAAATAGCATCCATGGGAATGCCTTTGAGCAAGAAAAATGAACCAACATTGATGAGTATTATTATTGCATGAGTATTGGCGATTATATACGAGTACATTAATTGTATAGGGCGAACAAATGAAAGTGATTTAGGTCTAGAGTAAAACAGCAAAGCTAGCATTCAAAATCTTAGGTCACTTTTCATTTGAAATACTGTTTCCAGAAGCTTCTCTTGGTGTAATGTCAAATCTTCGTGTGACTGTTTGTCTCTTTTGTGGCTCTGTGCTTGAGCAAGGCACCTTTTGTAGTTCGTACAGCAGCAGCATTTCACCTCATTAAGATGAACAGAATGCCTTTCTTCCATGTAGTGTCCTTCAATTTCTTCATGCAAAATTGAAAACCAATATTAGAATATTTCCATTGTATCTGCATGGATAGTCTTGTTGGCAGGGTGTCCCGAGTTCGAATCCCACCTCATTTTGATTCACTTTCTGATCTGTCCTGAACTGCTGCAAAAATGCCAGAAAACAATAATGTAAACAGTAGTGCTAAATCATAGAAAAACACAAGGAACTCCCTAAAAAACAACCTCAACAATCACTCGCCATACTAGCATTGTGACACTAGCGTAAGTACCAATCACTTTCTGTTCATAGATTGTAAAAATCCTGGTAAGTGTTAAAGTTGTCGATGTTTGTTTACTTCGCTAATGCTAAAGTTAGCTGTTCAGTATCAGCTCATTTGCTGAACGTCAGGAGTTGTTGATAATATACCAGTTCTAATTACAATAAAACACATTCAGTTGCAGAATTATGTTCGCTGTAATCATGCCATATATGCCTGTGCTACACTACGGCCAAGATACCAGTTTACAAGCCACTCTAGCTGTTTTGCTAATGAAGCCTCCTGTGTGGGAATTTCAACCAACTGGCTCTAAAGCACAATTGGATTGAAACAGCTGTTGGTTTAGCCCTCCGCCATGGCTAATTTATCTAAACCATCCCATTTCCAGACCCCCTTTCCATGGGATGTTTTATTACCCCTTTTCGACAAACCATCTGTACCTTGAAATTACTCTATGATTGTGCATAATGAATTGTATTGAACCCCTTAAAGAACTGCTGTGTGTTTTAGCTTCAAAATGTATCACTGCAAGGCTATGGTATTCCTCATCTCAACTTTTTTCCCACAAAAAATAGATGAAAAAGAACGTTAGCATGAAAAAACCTACAGTAGTATTCAGTCATTAACTCCCTTAGCTCGAGTGGAGATGACCTCCATGACTGCTCTCCACAGACCAATAACGATCAGTGAATTTGCGCCAATGATTCCTGCACATTTTGAGTTACCAACTCAATAATGAGTGTGAGAGAATCTACAAGACGAATTATTTCCCAGTCAAATAACCAATTTGGATTAGCGTCAGTCTCGCGCACTTACTCAACCTTGACTTTGTGCGACGGACTGTCGAAAGAAACTTTCCAGGGTCGTTTCAGAAAATGAGGTTCACGTTGGTCTTTATTACAGCACGGCCTTTACATTATCACTAATTATCAGACTTTCCAAACCCAGTGACCCGCAAGAGCTCACGAACTCAACGACATGCAGAGGTGTTCTCGCTCGAATCTAATGATCTGCCTTCGTTTTAACGATTTGGCTCGGTTGATTGCCTTCATCTCAACTCACTCCCACAAATCAAGAACTTGCAACCTGAACCTGAATCTCCGTCGGCCCACGTTGACTCAAAGTGGCGTGGAGTCGAGGCCAGACCCGGTGTAATAACTCACTAATGAAGTTATATGGAAATTGGATGGCTGCATGCACACAGATGTGTAGAGTTAATTAACGCTCAGCTATTCATAGAAGTAGGTGCACAGGTGCCGGCAAACTGACATTTTGAGGGAATGGGTCAATATGGTAAGATGGAGCAATGAGAAGTTGGCGAGCGTAGGGTGGACATGATGTTAATGGACAGAGGAGAGAGTCAGGCTCATTTGCAGCAACATTTTAATTACGAGGAATACATTTACGTTTACTGCTGCCGTGGAGCTTCCAAGTTTCACAGATTTAGAAGAGCTATTTCCAGGGACGATGAGTGGTTAAAATTGACATTTGCAATCTATGTGGTACCACTTGTAAGCTTCAACTTTCAAAACATATTCAGTGTAATTACTACTAATCATTTAATAGTTCCGACTGCAATATTTTGATCTTAGTATTTTTCTACATATTGAATACTCCTTTTCTATGATTAATGTTTTTTTTTTGTTGTTTTTTTTTTTTTACATAGTCCAAAAAGGTTGAGGTGAACTGTTCTGATATAATATTGAAGAAATATTATTGAAAATAATACCTGATTTGACATTTATTGCTTATTATTAAGAAACTGCACAAGAGGCATGACTAAAGTAATAAATAAACACCAACGTAAAGAAAAAAAAATAATAAAAAGATAGCAGTTTACATCTTTTTGTGTTTCTTAGGCAATAAGTCTATTAAACTATTTCATAATTCGACCTTTTTATGAAAAGCGAGTTTAGTTTAGTTTTTTAGTTTGTAAAATATCATGTTGTGCAACTCCCCAAAAACCAACTAAATTAATTAACGACATTTAAATGTGTGTGTGTATATATATATGTATATATATATATATATATATATAAGTGTGTGTGTGTGTATGTCAATTTAGTAATAACAGTTAAGCACATCAAAATCCAAAATATTTTTTTTCTGTAATATTTATATATACAGTATATGTGTGTGCACTGTTTATTTATTAAGTAAGGGATAATGTACAGGTAGCCGGTAGTTATTGCAGGAATAAGCCCCGACAGTGTGATCAGGACCCGACGCGAAGGGGGTCTTATTACACGGCTACTTGCCACATAAGGAAAAAAACTGAACATGAATATGAATTTGAAACATTTTTATTAGCGTATTTGTTTTAAATTAACATTTTCATCCTTCCGCAAAACGATATAGTACCACGTGACTAACATTCAACCGTAAGACAATTTATAACATCTACATATGAATATATAACAACGGATGTATTTTAGTTATTTATTGCATCTTATGTTGTCCGGTGTTTGTCACAAGATGGCGCCAAACGGTAATCTTTGTTGACGCGGAGGGATTTAAACACACAAGTAGTCCCGGCTATGCTACTTTGGAGCAGTTATTATTTGAATAGAACGAACCTGCAAATGTCTCAACTGACCAATCAGAATCAAGCATTCCAGAGAGCCTAAATATTTGTATTATTGTGTTGTGTAACACTAAAGACTGGAGTAATGATGCTGAAAACCATAACAGGAATAAATAGCAATATATATTTCACATAGAAAACAGTTCTCTTATATTTGAACCATATTTAACAGTATTACTATTTTACTGTATTTTTGATCAAATAAAATGTTGAAACGCTTCAAAAACCTAAAACCTTCGAACAGCACTCGTAAGCATGCCTGAGATGGATTTCATAGACATTATGCAGGAAACAACCCCCAATATTTAATTTAAAGTGTACTAACTGGCAGCTTCTCTCCAGAAGGGGTGGAGATCAGCCATGAATATGGGATCATCGATCTCCCGAAAGAATCTTTTTAGTACATCCGTCACATCCTCTATGAAGTTATCTCCAATCCGGAGTTTCACATTGCGGGCATCCTTACGAAACTCCTCCATCAGAAGCTTGATTCTGGACTTCGCACCGTTTTTCCTGTATATACCTTCATGGCCCAGACCTGCGTAAGAGACATTCAATCAGTCGGTCTGCAGTGTTGATGTTACAGATTTAGGCAGGGTGGACTGTCTTCAGTACAAAGCACAGGGAAATAGGAAATATGTGTTCTCACCATACTGAGTTATAAAAGCAATGCAGCTGTCAACAATGATGGGGATGTCATTTCTGCTGAGCTGCTGGTCTTTCAGGGTGTTCCCTTTCCCTCCCGCTGCCTTCTGAATGTCTGCATACCACAGGGAGAAATCGGTCCTCCCCGTGCCCTGCAGGTGCAGAGTCCTGCAGACAGAGTCATTATATTTGGATGAAAGATTAACGGGAATTTTTTTATTTGTAATAACAAGTTTGCAATAAGGGCTGGGAGACGTATTAAAGGTACAGTTCATGTATTCACCCTCAGGCCAAGACATAGATGATACAGTTTCTTCTTCTGAGAAATTTTGTATTTTATACCTTGCTCCTCAACAGATGCTCTACAGTGAATGGGTGCCATCAGAATGAGAACATCACAATAATCCACAAGTAGTACACCAATTTATGTCTTACTGTAAATAGTAAAAACTGCATGTTTGTAAGAAACAAATACATTATTAAGGTGTTTTAATGTTAAAAAGTGGAAAAAGTCCATCCCCTGTTGTCCTCTCCAGCATTTTCAGTCGAATCGGAAATTTCTTTCCAACAGTCGACTGACAGTCGAATCATATGTTTGGGGCAGAATAAGAGTCATGTCAGTCATGCAACATTTATATTTACTGATGTTTACACACAGGGAAAATGTGTAACAGATGCCTCACAGATATAAACGGGGTAAATAATGTTTTATGTCTACATTAAAAGATAACAGAAACCCTAAGAATTCACAGCATGTTTTACAGTAGTGCTCTCATTATAACGTTATGTATACTGTATGACAATAGTTAATGTCCTGCATTTCTGTGCATGCTGAAGATGATCAGTGGTAGTCAATGGGACATCATTTATCTCATATAAAATGCGTTTCAATATTTATACGTTATAAATATACAGCATAACATTTATATTATGACTTGTAGGCTATCTGTACGAAGTGCCCCGAATGCAGAAGTGAAAGTCTCTGAATGAACTCTTTTTGTTGACACATTATTTACAATTTAGAAACACGACAGCTAAACTCAAAAAATTCACAGCATTTTAATATAATGGTGTTCTCCTTACAATTTTATGTATATGACCATTAATAATATACACAATATATATAAACCAGCTGAAATGTTACAAGTGTTTTAATAACCTGCCTGATCGAAAAAATCCAGTCTTTCACTCAATAAGAGTCTTGTTAAAGATTTCAATCCCTGCCGACAAGATGCACCTCTGTCGGTCACGGATTATGGAAAATGCAACTAAATTCAAATCTATAGGGGTGGTTGGGTTTATTTTTATAGGTTAAAATATTTATTTAAAGCTTTATTTAACTTATTGGGAGAAAACCGGTAGTTCATAACACCCCGCAAATATTCGACTGAGAGATTAGGAGTGGAATCAGGGTTCTCGACCAAAGCATCCAATCATCGACTATTCGAGGAGATTCTAGGGGTGCCTAGTCCTCTCACATCAAAATACACTGCCATATTAGTTTGGAATTGATTTAGATCTGTGCATTGTTACATTGTCAGACAAAATTAATATTTCACTCGAAATATCAGCTAAATGGTTTTAAATTAGAAACGTCTTAATGATTGATTTGTTTTGTAGAAAAAAACAGCTTTTAACTTCACAAGCTGTTAATTGATGGACTGGAGTGGTGTGGATTATTGTGCTGTTTTGACTCTCATTCAGACGGCATCCATTCACTAAAGAAAAGCCATTGTTGAGCAAGTTATGCAATGCTACATTTCTCTCAATCAGTTATGATGAACAAATACGCCCATGTACATTGTGAACAGCCTGAGGTTGAGTACATATTAACCTCATTTTAATTTTTGGGGCGAACTAATTAATTTTGGCTTAAACTTTGTGTACAGTATCTCACCTTCCTTTCTCAACAAGAACCAGGATGTCCTTCTTCTCATGGTTCTCCGTTTCTGATGCAATGCCTTGATTTTTAACCCAAAACAAAGACAGATAAGTATATAGCTCATTTATTAATCCCAGAGGATACATTTAGCAACATCATCTTCTCTGAAATAGTGATTGAGCTAACAGACTCACTGAGCTCTTGTAGGCGTTTTAAGTTAATGATATCCTCTGCGGCTCCATCATTTCCAGGGCATATGAACAGGTTGGACTTCTGCAGAACAAAGAAACCTTCTTTCCACTGCTGCGGGTCTAGCATGGCCTTGTATCGCAGGACGCCCACTCGCTCGAACTCTCGCGCCAGCAGGCAGTGACAGCTGAGAGGAGTGGTGGCCTGCCAGAGACCACAAACGAGGTGAGATATAATGCACTGATGTGACAAGCCATTTCCTGTGTGCATCGAGCACAGCTCGACTGATTAATATTTACCTTCCCTATTGCTCGCGCCCAACTGTGCAACGCATCTGGAGTCTCCAAGCCAAACTGATTCAGTTTATCCGATGTTAGGTAAAGTTCAAAAGTGTATCGAAATCTGTAACAACAATGAATCGTGTTGTTATAATGTCATGATACTATTTTCAATCTGATTATGTCCCGAAGGATGTTGTGTTATGCAGTGGCACCCACTTGTCAATAAAGCCGCTGTTGTTGCTGGAGTCTGGCCTGCTAACTCCTAAACAGATGATGTCTTTAACATCGATCTTCATACTGGGCTCGTGACATCTGTCAGACTCGTAGAAGAGAATAGACTTCTCCACTGAACACCAGTATTTTTGAAAATCTGCTGGATAAAAGAAATCAAAAAATAAAACCTGAAGTTTTCATATCATTTATCAAATATAAAGTCTAAGACCACTGATGTTTTGTAAGCGAGTAGAAATCAGATGGTCATGATTTACAATCGTACGATTTTAAAAGCTGCATTTATTTAAAAATAAAAATACAGTAAAATAGTAACATTGCAATTAACACATTGTGAAATGTTACTACAATTTAAAAAACACAAAAAAACTTTCTATTTTTTCTATTTTACAATATAATTTACTCCTCTGATGCAAAGTTTAATTTCAGCATCATTACTCTAATCTTTAGGGTCACATGATCCTTCAGAAATCATTTTAATTTGCTGTTTTGCTGCTTAATTTTTCTAAACATAATACACTTTTCAGGATTATTTAAGGAATATAAAGTTTAAAGGACAGCAATTATTTGAAACAGAAATCTTTCATGACATTACAAAGGTTTTTACTGTCACCTTTGTAAACTGAATGCATCTTCAATTAAATATTAATTTATTTTTGATGCAATCATTTTCATTTTTTTTTCATTTAATGCTATTTTATTTAATTTCATACTTACACAATCAGTTGAACAGTGTTGGGGAAAATAACTGTGCGACTTTTTAAGGAAAGTAATGCAATGTAATGTAATGTTGCAACACTTTTTGCCACCTGGGCTGGGCTTGGATATTTGTTTTTTAATTATGTATTTGTTTTTTAAGTAACATTTCAGGCAATTATAAAGGCCCTTTACACCAAAAGTGAGATAAATAAGCCTGAAATAAGTCTCTCTAAACCTCCCTCTTAATTTTCGCTCAATATTACGACAGGAAAAATGTCAGTGAACAATTGAGTAAGTGATAATTTAATACATTTATTTAAAAGTAAATAAAAAGTACTAGTTACTGAATTAAAAGTAATTACCTAACTTGTGTTACTTGTAATGCGTTACCCCCAACACTGCTGTTGAATATACTGAATAGCTTCATTTTTACTGAAGAGGTACATTCTGCACCTAAATCAATGCCAAGGCTTGTTTACACCACATAGTCGCCTACCGTCTCTGGTTCTGCGAGATAATGTCCCTTTGTTCAAGGAGCTTGACTTGTAGAGGTAGCCGGAGTACAGGATGGGCTGCATGATCTCATCATAAACACAGGAATCTAAGTACACAAAATTACAGTGAGATACTGCACACCTCTCATACTGTATTTCACTTAAAGATGACAAATTACAATCTGCATATGCTAAAGACGCACTATTTTGACAAACTATATCCCTGTCTAAATACCGTAAAGCCGCTTTGAGACAATTATCATCATAAAAAGGCCTACACAAATAAAGGTGACTTGACTTAAGGTTAAGTTAGAAATTTTATTGATATTATAGTATAGAGAGTATATAGTATAGAGTACTATAGTATAGTATAGAGTTTAGAATATTCAATTCAATATTCCTATTCAATTGCAAACTTCACTTTTTTTAAAAAAAGCACTGCTGTAGTTGGACTACTATCATACCTGCAGACTGTGTGTATGAGTAATGCGGAGATACTCGCTTATTGTTTCCATTAGCGTCAGCGAGTCGAACGGCCTCAGCCTCCGCAAAAATCTGAGTGACCGTTTTCAGCAGGTTCTGCTCAGTCACAGCAGTGCACAGCGCCTGCAGGGTGACCACACACACACCATCACACACATACTTCAACAAATGCACTGCTAATAGCATATTTATCCAGCGGGTTTTCAAAGCTTTTTCTAAAAATGCCTCTTTTCTTTGAAGTCCTTTGTTCAGCACTCTAAATTATTTACAATTCACAACACAGCCACCAGCTTCTTCGGGGGTTCATAGGTAGCCTGGATACACAAATGATAGCCTTGGGAAAGTCCTGAGAAAGAATAATACATCCTAATCTTGGCTTGACCGCTGGCATAATACTTAGATGGCTCTAGCTATATTAAGACAGGATGTCCTCACTGGCCCAGTGGGGACTGATCTAAAAGTTTTCTTTTGAAGTAAAGCTATTACACGAAGAAATGGCTGCTGCGGTAGTTCACTGCGGTTCTAATTTGAGGAAGTATTCAGGGTATTTCAAAATTAAGTAAGTGTGCAACAAAGAGGAAAGGGAAATGCATTTATTGTGCAAATGTGTTGAAGTTAGGTGTCTCTGATGATAACCGTGCAACATTTTCATCATTATGTGCAAAAGCCTGATACCTCTACACAAGGTTTAAACAAAAGCTTCAGTCAGTGCAGGGAGTTAATATAAAGTTTCTTGATTTTTCATGGCCTTTCTTACCATTCATGACTACTGAATTCTACTAAGAATAATATTCACAACAGACTTCTCCATGGCTTTAAATGATTATATTAATTATATATTATATTCATTTTTATTTATATAAGTTGTTGTTGTTGGGCATTTAAATAATAAGAAAATAATAGGAGAAGTAATTAATAATAGAAATTATTGTTCCCTTTCAGTCAGTCACTCCGAGTCACGTCAGACATGACCAATAAATTGGGATCTCGCTTCGAGAGGACCAAACTACTTCACATGTATGAAAACACGCCAATGAACATTGGCATGCACTGATTGCATCCAGCTTTAGCTGATCACTGTGTGAGTATAAACAGGTAGCGGATGCGTGCATCATTAGCTTTTCGCTTCGGAGCTGAGCTTCATGAGTTCTGCTCCTCAACCGATCTACGGATTTGGCAGTGGCTGGCGATACGGCGTCTACAGTGGCGGTGGTTCCAGTTCGAGTGGATTGCCACAGCAGGCTGCACTATCCCCCTGCTGTGTGCAGGCGGCCATCTCCCCTGTGCGCCTCTGCACAAACAGAAAGAGCAATTTCTCTAAAAGAGCAGTTCACCGGTGGTACGTGTTTGTAAAAACTTGTCTTTTTAAAGATGTCATACCACCCGTGCGTTTCTGGATGTGGCCGTTACCTGGCACCGGGTGACGCTCATGAGCGTTGCCTTGCCTTTTTACTTGGAAGTACCTTTCACTACCAGAAGCTGATCTGGTGGCTCTTCCTCCGTTTCCACCCTTGACAGCGGTGCAGCTAGGGGGTATATGGGGTCTCCCTGAGTGGAGCGGTTGCTAGCGCCGCTATTTTACCGCTTGTCTGCTATTGCTGCGAACCATGACCCCATAGATGGCAGGTCTGTGGGTAAGCATGACCTGGTCATCAGGTTCCTTAGGGGGGGGCAGGAAGTTAAATCCTCCGCGGCCTCCCACTGTACCCTCTTGGGACCTGTCTCTAGAGCACTATAGCAGGAGGCAGACCCGTCCGAGCACTAAGATGCTACATTGACCTCAGACCAGCACTTTGTCTGTCATGGAGGCCAGCAGAAGGGGGAATGCCGTCTTCAAGCAGAGGATGGCCCACAGGATAGTGGATGCCTTTACCCTAGCCTACCAAGAGCATGGGTGTGCTCTGCACCCTCAGGTTATGAGCCTCAGGGCACGTTGCGCCTCGCTGACAGATATTGTGGGCTGGGCGACCGCTAACACGTTCGCTAGATTCTATAGCCTTCATGTGGAACTGGTATCCTCCTGTTCTCTCACCTCAAACGAGTAGAGGCACTGAGAGACCCGGTTCAGGGCGGCTTGTTAACTTCTTTATTTGTCCACGTAGACCTTGTTGAGTTCCTCCATCCCCTTCAGCAGCCGGATGTGGCAGAGCATTCCTGTTGAATGCCGGAAAGAAGATCTGGTGAGGGCTGGGATCCTTGTGGGATCCCCCGTCTACTCCATGGTTAAGAACTAGAGCCCATGTTTCCCCGGGAGACTCCTGCCATCTAAGAGGGTTCCATCACCTCCCATATTCCATATGCACTGAAATACTGTCCGTATGTGTATTCGTTCTGAGACCTCCTACGGGAAGGCTGGACTTCCATACATCTGTTCAATGAACGGGGACGTCCCAGTGTTCCAGATAACTGAATGGATAGTGCTTGAAACAGTATCTGGCCTCTTGTGGTAAGTCCTGGCCTAAAGAGAGGGGGGTGGTAGACTCCCGCAGGACACTAGAAGGGTCAGCGTCCATGGCGATTTGGTAGGGATCCAAATTCGTTGGTAATATCTGACGTGACTCGGAGTGACCAACTGAAGAACAGTAAAAAAAAAAACAAAAAAAACAAAGAAGGGAACAGAAACGTCATGTCCCGTCGCCAATGGTGCTGTACCACCGCTCAGGGGCTGGGTCATCGGCTCAGCTCCTCAGCGGAAAACAAATGATGCACGCATTCGCTGCCTGTTTATACTCATGCGGTGATCAGCTGCAGTTGGATGCATTCAGTGCATTCCAATGTTCATTGGTGTGTTTTCATATACGTGAAGCAGATTTAAACTGTGTATTTAAAAAAAAAAACAATTGGTATTATTGTTGTTGTAAATTAGTCTTATTAATGATATTAATATTAATAACATTTACATCATTATAATTTTATTTATTTTGTGTATTTAAAAACAAAATAGCAATAGCAGTAGTAGTAGTAGTAGTAATAACAGCAATAGTATTTATAACAACTACTATTATTTTTATAACATATACTCAAGCATAACTTTCTATATCAACTTAATTTAACTTAAAATAACTTATTATTATCATCTAATATAACAATGTGTTTTACATATTATTATTTTACTACAAGGCACATTAAATTGTTGGTGGACCAAAGATAATTTTATCAAATCTCGATACATTTTCCAGGTCAGAAATTTTTTTAATTCTCTGACATTCTATTGTTGTTTTTCTTAAACAATCTGATTAAAAAATTAACACAGTGAAATTAAAATAAAATCTAATGTTAAAAAAGTCAAGTTTAACACGTTGACTCTACTTTTAAGACTATAAATAATTTTGATTAATTTGAGTGATTAATGAATACCCTTAATCTTAATGATTGGTAAACGAGTTACCATTGGTTTGCTTGATCTCTCCACTGTAGGCGTAAATAGCTTAACCTTTACCTTAAGAAGTTCCTCTTGGGTGCTAAAACTAGGATGAGGGTGGCGATATCTGCCTTCTCTGTATTTGTGGCTGATGAACTCTCTCCGCTGCTCCGGGGTGGCATCACAGTCCAGCTCCTCGGTTACAGGAAGTCTGGCCGCCCAAAATTCATTGGCTCTATCATTGCCAAGCATAATGAAGAGCTAGAACACACAAAGATAAAGCCTAATTTGTAAAACACCTTGTGGTAAAATCACTGGGGATATCTTGAACACAGATAATTAGAATAAAAAAAGATCTTTTCACAAAAAGACCTGTTAAAAATAAAAGCGGCAAGTCCTACCTGAACGATCTCATTGCTCCACACGCTGGTGTCTAGTTTCAGACTTTGCACTTTTGACACCATTGTGCCGAGACCTCGATGCTGGCCTGCAGGCAGACAGAACAAAAGAGGCACCACATCACTCTTCATGCACCATTCATTCTGTTTGTCCAACAAAGACTTCCTGATACGGTGCCTCTGAGCCACTTTTATCTGTAGTACTCGGCAGAGGACCTCACATGAACCCTTAAATGAGCTTAGACACACTTAGCACCATCTGTATCAACCTTAACTCCACACTACTCTTCCCCATGCCACTATTCACCAGTTAGAAAAGGCAAAACATCTTACTCAAACTGTTTGGATAAACACATATAACTTAATTCAGCAGTTCACTATTTTACATAATAAATTTGACCAAGCTGATAAAGCGCCCCACACACCTGCGCAGTTCTTGCAGATGACCACACAGAGATTAATGGATGCCCAGTCCGGATTGATGGCTTTACAGTCTGCGCAGATCTTGTTGGACCTATTGGACCAGATCTTCTCCGCCACCTCATAATCAGATAGTGTTTCCGCTATAGACTCCTGAAAGGCCTCCATCCAGTCCCGTTTCTCCCGCTCCGACTCTGCCGTAAAGCTGCAAGGATGCACACAACACTCTTAATACTCTGCCGTCGTGGATCCTATTAATTGTTTGTACTCTGGCATGGCTACAGACCTCCGTGTGGCTTCAGAATACTTTCTTTGAGTCTGTTGTTCAATTTCATGTTGAAATTGAGTTTATCCCAAAAACATCCATGCATCGTGTGCATTACAAAATATAGAAATAAAATCTACTAAGTCAAGGAACAGCCTGTAAATACAGTTTATAATTATAAATGGAGATATAACAGGAAGCTACTGTTACACGTATCTTACAGACTGAGTCAGCTACTTAGACTTAAGTGCAATCTTGATACACTTTATTTTAAGTAGCGTATGTCTGTGTGATAGTCTGTGTAAATTTAATGTAATTACAAAAGTATTACACGTATTTAAGCTGTGTATTAAAGGGTTAAATCAAACTAAGGTGCAGCTAGATAAAGTGTACAGTATACATAAACATGAAGTACACTTAAGTACAATCTTCATACACATTATTTTAAGTAGGTTATGACTGTGTACTTGAATTTATAATTACATTGTATAAAGTCTGCAACACATGTGACAATCTTTTGTCTACATAAGTAGCTGTGTAACAGACTGTCTGTAACATGTGTAACAGTAGCAGTCTATTACATCTACATAATTACAAACTGTACGTACAAACTGTTCCATAACTTAATCACATTCATGAGCACCACAAACTGCAGAATATTTAGCTTTTTTTAGATTTGTTTTTGATCAATATCTAAGAAAATAAAAAAATCTTACAGACCCCAATCTTTTGAAACATTGCATAATTAAACATACAAATATTTTAAATATTATAGTTCTACATATTTTTAAAAGATATACAATTTTTAATTTCATTTTTTTAAATCAACATATTTGTCTTGTTTTCCAGAACTTATAACAATCCTTAAAACAATTGATTTGATTTATGCAAGATGATTTGTGTATATAATAACAGGGCTTGTTTTTAGTGAATATACCTTATTGATTAATCAATGCATGTGGAGAGTTGGAAATGACTTAAAAGGGTACACACATGCAAGCTACTTAACAGAAGCATAGCGTGACTTCAACTGTTTACCTGAAGGTTTTATAAGGTGTAATGAGATCAAAGCTCTTGCCCTTCCCATCACGAATTGTAGCACCTCTGGCCTCAATCACAGTAATTCCAATTCCATTTTTAAAACACTGCAGAACACATATAACAAAGGATCAGTATTAAACAAAGAATTAGCAGTAGATCCTCCATGACGCAAATGATTTAAGGCCAATTTTGAATGAATTGCACATATGCTACAGGAAGTTAAAAAAAAATTAAAATTCCATCTCATTCAGAGATGAAAAAGGCACAGCAAATCATCGGCACTAAATCTAGAGTAGTATGGCTGCAACACAGCTAACCAATCACCTGCTCGTTCTTGTACAACCAGATCTGCTCCATTATAATGGCTGTGTAGATCTTTGACTTGGTTCCTTTGAGTTCCAGGAAGCCGCTCTTTTGGCAGTGACTGCCGGGGCCAAAACGTGGGCGGCCGAAAACCAGCTGTTCTTTGACGCGCTCCTGTAACATGCTGCACCATTTGCTCCTCTGAACTACGAAAAGACATAAATCAGGATCATACGGCTTCTTTTGACCTAGTAAAACTTTAAATAAAAAAGTAAAACACTTTTCTAAACATTTTTTAATGCACCATATATGCTATATCATCTGCCAGCATATATATTTTTTTGGCTTATGGAATGCATGAACTTCAACCTAGGCTTATTAGAAATACGTTCCTCCAAGTATATTTTTGCAAAACTCCAAAAACATACTTATACATACAGTACAAATCGCTCCAGTTAAAATGAACACTAGAGGCAGTAAATGTCACACAACTTTTATTTGTTTTTAAACAAAGTATGATTTGCAGGTCCACAGTTTGTGAATAAAGTGAATAGGAATAAAGCTTAATATTTGCATAATTACTTAATTTTACTAAGGAGTATTTTGTAAATTGAAACAAATTTTTACTTGCTGTGACATCTGAAAACTGATATATTCGAACGTTAGCATCACATATCAGCTTCATATGCATGGCTGCATCAGCGAATGTGTTTTTATATCACATTTGCATTTGTTAACACTATATGGTAAGTTAAGGGGTTGGGTTTGGTAGAGGATTTTTCCAACACGATCAGGGCTTGACATCAACACCCTCCAACCCGCCAAATGCGGGTGTATTTTAGCAGTGGCGGGTAACACAGTCAATCCCACTAGCCACTCTGGCGGGTTGAATTTTATATACAGTCAATGATTCAGTGGTCCATTCATAAGGACAAGCACTTCCTTCATTTTTGAATGAATCAGCCGTTTAAACGAATCATTTAAAGGACTTAGCGACTCATAAATTAAGATGACTCATTGAAGATCCACCTACTGGCGGTTTAGTTTCATAGTAGCATATCTTTTTCCCAACATTTCATATTTATAATATAAAGATATTTTGTTGATACTGATTTCATATGATTGGTAACATATGTTATCTTATTATATTTAGAGAAATTATCAATAAAATGTAAGAATTTGTTATGAAATATTACGTATGCATTTAATACGGTAAGGGGAAATATGTCCTTTAAATAGGTCAAATGACTTGGAAACATTTGTGTGCAGTATTAATATAAACTGTAATTTCCCAACAAGAAAATTGTGGCCAGTGAAAATGTGAGTGTCAGTGAGTAAATTTGGAAAAACACTAGCCACATTGGCTGCTAAGAGCAATAGTTATTGTCTTGCCCTGAACACAATGGAGCATTAACGTTTAATGACACTCCTAAAATATTTGAATTACGAATCACCATAATATGTACCTGAATTGTGGTCAAGCGATATAAAAAAATTAAAGGCCAATGCAGATATTTGAAAAATACTAAATATCATCAGATACATTTTATTTTTGGCCGATATGATCAAAGCAGGGCTTTAATTTTGACGGTGCCAAGAAAGGAAGCACCTGAGCACACAGTCCTGTGACTTGTGACAACCTTAACCTCACAGTGCTCAGATTATCGCTCTCGTTTGTCGCCATCATCTTGTTCTGTCTAATATAGTAAGAAGAAATCTAATAATCAGTTTGATCAGTTTAACAAAGGAATTAAAATGTATATAAAAAAGTATTATGATGATTGCATCAATGTAATTAGTAACAGAAAAGCAAACATTATAATACTTTTTCGTTTGATGTCAGCATTCTGCAAATACGCATCTACTGTATATCATTTAAACAAATCTTTAAATGACTAATGAACATTTAAATTCACAAAAAATGTGCTTCCTTTCTAATAATAATTGTATTTAACGTATTAAATAAAGTTATACCAGACTAAAATCGACAATCGCCACCCTTTTTTTAAAGATATCAGCCTTCAAAAAGTATCAGTGTAACAAATATGTGCGTTCTAGCATATTTCACTTTGAAACTGAAGCAAAGTGTGCAGTAAGATATGTAATAACAGTACTGCAAAAATGTATTTAGAGCCACGCATTTCCAACGATCATCGATAAAAATGCTGTGCTTACCATCATTATCAGCTCGGAAGACAAATGTCCTGTGACTTGTGACAACCTCAAATTTATTGTCTTTGGCTACGCGAGCCATCTGTATGGCAGCTAAAGGAATCACACCTTTGGGATAAGCATCCTGGGAGAGAGAGAGACCATTTGTGTTAGGAATGACTTCAGAAGACATTCACAAGGGAACTGTTTAGTCTCTGAAGTTCTTCAGGCAGTCGGAAGTCATTAAAGGGGTAATATATCATAATGAATGGGTTGATTGTGCTATGAAAACATGCTGCGCTGAAACTCTGGAAAACAAAACATGCTGCCCAGCCCCAAAAAAACATCTATTGAAATTAATCTGTAAACCCTTAATGACTATTTAGTGTAACGTAACATTTCCCAGACCAGCTGAGCTGAAAGCATTAACACACGCATGCATTTGGTTGTCGATCAGCACTATCTATTGTTCTGGCAATTTACTTTTCATTCAGCTCAGTGAATATTGGTTTCAGTCTTCCATTCATCAACAATTCATTAAGTATCTTGTATGGTGTTTGGTGTGACAGGGCCTTTACACGTCAACAGCAACTATTCAGTGTTCTTCGCATGTTTAACACTATTCAGTGTTGACAATGTGGCAGGGGGTGGATAAAAGTACATTTGACTATAAAGCTTTGCTCACACATGTACAAAGACAGGATTTGTATCAAAGCAGTTAAAGGGACAGTTCACCCAAAAATGAAAATTCTGTCATCATTTACTCATCCTCAAGTAGTTCCAAACCTGTAGGAATTCCTTCATTCTGCTGAACACAAAGGAAGATATTTTAAAGAGAGTTTGTTTAGGCTGTTTAGGTCACTATTGACTTCTATAGTAGGAAAAAAAATACTATGGAAGGCAATAGTGACCAAAACAGCCTGATTACCAACTCTCTGTAAAATATATTCCTTTTGAATAGAATTGTACATTATGATTGTTAAAGTGCAATAATAAATGAATGATATGAAATGAATGACAAATGCATGCTGATCATAAAACATCAGGATGGCACTGTTGACGTGGAATCATACCTTTTCACTACCATAGTACATCAAGTTCTTCCCATCAAACTTCACATATCGTTTCTGGAACACATAGTTTCTATAACAGAGGAAGCAAAGACGGCATCAGAGGGACGACAAAGGTCACATCTAATGTAATTGCTGTCTGAAATCATTCAAGGAGGAAATGAATCTAGACACTGGAAGACGTCAAGCAGAGAACAGGAGCAAACAGCAGGAGACACAACATGTGAAGTAATGACAAACCGGCCGGAGAGGACAGACAGGGAGCAGAAACAGCCATTGAGGAGCGTGAAGGAGACGCAGAGATGGGAGGAGAGCAGCAGCCCCGACGGGGCGTACCCTTGAGGAGAGAGTTTGTCCAGCCAGCCGCTGAGGATGGGTGCCACCCGCTCAGACAGGGAGGTGAAGCTGGCATAAGGAGAGATGATGTGGTCCTCGTCCGCTTCGCTGGAGCCGAGGTTATGAGGGAGGGAGAACGAGGCTGAAGATGGGTCACCCACGGTGCAGTAGCCTGGAGAATCAAGACGCTTGAGCCACGAGTGATTGTGCTGCCTGTGAGAGGAGGAAGTAGAAAATAGACACTGTAATATCACTAAATGAAAAAAAATAAATCTGTTTCATGTTCCAGTAAAATGAGGGAAATCACAGATAGGCAAAATAATAAAATGCAAACATTTTTCAGTGTTCAATTTTATTTTATTTACTAATTAATTTTATTACTCGCCCTTATATCACTTATAATATAATATTAATAATCACATCCAAAATAAAAGTTATTTATGTGTATGTTCTCTGCATGTTTATATTTATATATAAATACACACACACACACACACTCACACATACAGTATATATTTTGGAAATATTTACATACATTATTATATTACATACATGTCTATTTTTTTATAAAATCATTTATATTATAAATAAATATATTTTTATATATAACAATGACGTTCTTAGGA
>JAUCMT010000059.1:14779858-14803404 GCA_032357475.1 Enteromius thamalakanensis
TCCCACCATCCACCCACCCATCCATCCATCCATCCATCCATCCACTCACCCACCCACTCACCCACCCACCCATCCACCCACCCATCCATCCACTCACCCACCCATCCATCCATCCATCCACTCACCCACCCATTCATCGATCCATCCATGCACTCATTCATCCATCCATCCATCCACTCACCCACCCATCCATCCATCCATCCAACCATCCACTCACCCACCAACACACCCATCCATTTTGGATGGTAAATAATGGCGCACATGGCAGAAGTTTGACGAGCACTCAGGTTTGTAAATCTTGTTGCGTGATTTATTTGATTCTCCCATAAATTTTGCATCTAAAAAAGAGAAACTCCTAGAAATGTATATTTATTAAGGTCAGGCAAAAAAATACTGTCCACACCTTTTGAGTGCTAATTCATCACTGCATGTCCTTAGTAAAACCTGACAGTACTTTTTTTTTAGTTTTTGCTGGCGCATGCTGTTAAAACCTAAGGTATTTCACAAACAAGCTGGAAATATGTACAGAATTAAGATTTAAATGTTCTGAAGCAGATAGAAAACACCACAGAAAAGCTGATCCTAACACAAAACCTCAGCAATGCGTCCTAAAAGTCAGTCCAGCCTAGTCTTTCCCACCTTTTTCACATTTTATAGATTAGAGGCGAACGGCAAGCTGGCTAAATCTCTTCCCTCTTGTGCTCGTTAAATTCATATTCATACCCCGGGGCTTTCGATTATAACCATATCAAGATATCAGACTCAAGCTTTTTTTTTTTCTCTCGCAAAAGACGTCAAAGAGAGGCAAAGCAAGGCACGTCGCCTCTTATAGTTTCTCTTCTTGATTTATGATCAGTCCTCATCTGAACTGCTTTTTGGATGCAATTATTTCCAATTTGCATGTTCAAGTGATGATTGAGTGACACGTGTTTATTAATTATATGCCAAAACAGCATGGCCCAACCAGTTGAAGACAAAACATTTTTTAACTCAAAAAAGGAAAAATTGACCGGGTTCACAAGCTTCTTGAACTTCTTTTTAAACCAAAAACTCTCCATCCAATTGATTACAGTTTGCCATCACAATAAAACCGCAGCGTAAGCACATTTAACTTGACGAAATATCTGTAGCTGTTATTTCTGTAAGCTGGTTTTTTCGTTTGTTTTTGATAATTGGTCCTGCTTGGTTCACTGAAGCATAAAACAGGGTTATGAAAATTAAAAAAGGTGAGGTCTTCACCGACAATGTACTGTATAATGATCATGCTCTTTTACAAACATCATTAGCAAATATTGACTTCTGAACCATGTCATCAGCCTTGATCGGGCCTTTTGTTTTGCACATGCCATGTTGAACTGAAGCAAATGTGAGCAAATAGTATGAAATGGTCTTTAAGCCCCATAAATGCACTTATGCTAACGATAAATTAATATCAAAATGATTTTGGTCAAATCCAAATGAAACTTTCTCTATTTTGTCCAAAGTTTTAATGCTGATGAGACACAACGATGAGCACATGATGGTCATTAAAGGATGATTTTTGCAAAACCTTCATTAAAAGTGCTTACAATTTATATAGTTATACATATACAAACTTATTCTTTTGCTCAACAGTTATTTTCATCAAACCTCTTTATTGTGAGTACCAATTAGGTTCTGGTATGATTTTGCTTCAGAAAACCCCAGAAATCTTCAGTTTCCTCACTGCTAATTAAGACGTTTCCTTCCAAAAGCGTAGCGTTCAGGAAGCCCCTGTGGCAAACTTCTGGCAGTGCCACAAATACATTTTCCGAAGGGTTATGGTGTTGTTCATGTGCTCTCATCTCGTAAATATGATCATTCAGACAACGTTGACTTGAAGGCAGAATCTTTGCTTTGAGCTGCAGCTCTGAAACACTGGCACCTGGATAAACGAGCAAATCCTCTCATTTAACGTGTGAGCGTGTTATCAAGCTGATCTATTTAGAGATAAAAGAGAGGTATTATGGGTAATCACTGCTTCACTGTGGGTTTTTATGCCACACACATACACATTTGCATTTGTGTGCATCCATATTACTGGCAAGATGAAAGAATGAACTGCTGTGGTGATTTAGTGGTACTTTCACAGTATCAGGTGGTAATACTGTGTTACAGTTTTTTTTATCATTAATAATATTGCATAAAAAGGGCCATTATCAAATCATCTTTGCAATTTAACAGAACAAATTGACCCTTTGAAAACCCCTCCTCGTTTTTTTTCACATTCATAAAACATGCTTGTATCATCATAAATTTGTAAAGATAAAAAAAACAATTTTTTGTTTATTAAGTGCTGCATTTAAAGAACTTAACGCCTTTCAGCCATGATTTATTCACAACATCAGTCTCTCGTACCTTATTTTTTACACATAATTTGTGTAAGTACATTCGTGTGTGTGTGTAAATAATTACATGCACACTTATATACAGAAAATATTTTGAAAATATTTAAACGTTTTTGCATTCATATATTATTTTTTTCTGTATACATGCATAATAAATATATACAGTTACATTGTATTATCATGCACTTAGTATAGTACATTATATTATGTAAACAAAACCCTTTTCTTTTTATTTTGCATATACAGTATACTAATATCAAGTTATCAGTTTAAATATGGTCAAAAGTTATTGTGTGTGTGTGTGTGTGTGTAATTCACTTAATAGTGAAAATTGAAAAACAAAACACACACACACACACACACACATTTATATATATATATATATATATATATATATATATAACATTCTTTATACAATAACATTCTTTTTTTTGCACCTTTAGTGTGTCTGCTGAGACCCACAGACTCCGTGTCTTGCCGTTGTTGGTCCCTCCTTAATTTTTTAGAGCTGCAGGCCTCACGCAGAGCAGCAGTAGGGCAGTATGCTGCAGCAGCCATGAGAAATGTCCCTGTCATGCTGTCAAACTTCCCCGGCTGTTTGCTTACTTCGTACAGTATGTGACTGAGAGCCGCCCGGCCCTTCTAATCTCATGCTGGGACAGTCAGCAGGGGATGATGGGAGAAATACCCACCCAAGATTCTCGTTTTACACTTCTGTCCTTTCCCATTTCATTATTCGTCTCACAGTTTGCAGCTTGCAATCTGTCTGTCGTTTTGTTGTCTGTCTTTTCTGCATTGCTCGCTTTGTTATATATTATAATTTCCAAAACCTGCTTAGACAGCATTTCTAGGCATCACAGGTGTGGGTGACGGCTGGTCTAAATGGTAGGCAACATAATTAAGCTTAAGTGTGTGCATTAATTACGCTAATTAACCATTGTATGCATAATTACAATCATTTTCACCTCCATTTTTCAACTTTTTTGAGTTAATTGATACTTTATGGTGATATAAATATTAATTGTGCAACGCTGGAAAAATGTACACATTAAGACATTTCTGCAAATCTCCAAAAACAGTAAACACTACTGATGGTGAAACACCAATTTTTGTTCCTTTTTAGACAAATTATGACTACAAGTGCAAATAGTGACTTTTCCATTCCATATCCAATTTCCATAGTGCATGATTTGTATACTAGTAAAAGTTTGATTCATGTAAAAGGGTTTTCTAATGTTGGAAACTTGCTCAGTAGCGCACCCGGTACAGTAAAAATCGATATGTAAAGTGCTCTGGAACAAGCCCTGTTAAAAACAAATCACAATTAAAGATCTCAAAGACTTGTAGAAGCAATTAACATAACATGGTTGCTTCATCAAAAAACATTTTTATCTCATGCACATTTACATTTCATTTTAAGTGTCAGTAGATATTTACTCAATGCAAAATTTGACTATTTTCCCCATTTTTTGGTGGTGTTGATTTTATGCTAAGTAGAATATAAGTATGTTCAGATTTATTTGATAACATTTTGCAGGTGACACTTAAGTCATTTAAACAGGAATCTAAAAAACTGAGAGTTTCGCGTGAGGGAACACTATCTTTTTCGTGATTACTGTCAGCAAGTACGAAAAAAATTGAAAAAACTAAGCCAAACCCCAGACATTTTAGGCAATTTAGAAATCAAAAACATGACATGCCCAAGAAAAAATAAGACATTTGCTCCTCCTACAGTCCGTAACATGTTTTAGCATAGCAAAATGCTAACATCAAACTCAGTTTCACTGTAAAAAAAAAAGAAAAAAAAAAAGGTATTTTTTCAGTGTTGGGCAGTAACGAAGTATTGGAGCATTGTAAATGATGCAGTTACTGTTATAAGTTTATTGTTTTGCACTTTGCTGACTTCAGTTAAACTATTTGTTGTTGTTTTATCATTATTATTAGTTATTTGTTGCACTGTGATGTAAATAATCATCTTTTGAATTGGTTGGTTGTCACCGTTCTTGAGGTAGGTGTGTCTATAGTTTTTAGTATAGAGGCCTAGATCATCTTTAACCACTAATCTTTATCATTTTTTTCTTACAAACAGAGACAATGGGTCTCATTCACTAAACATGCGTATACACAGATTTTAATATGAAATGTTCGTACGGATGTTTTCACGAATAAATCATGATCCATCAAAAACGTTCATACTAAAATGAATTCTAAATGTGCGAAAAAAAGTTCAAGAACAACTTACCACACGTACGCAATAATCATGTACACCTGGGGACTTGTATGAAGTATTAAGAACCCTACATATAATTACATTATTTACAGGGTGGGTGAAAAATATCTAAACATTAGAAATTGATACAGTATAATTAGATGTACAATTATATAAATAGATAAATATATAATTAGACGTCCAAACAACAATCAGCCAAGACCTCACGATCATTATTGTTAAAGTTCGTTTTCTTTGTATGGTGCAGTAATTGTCTTTCTCTGGACGAGTGCCGGTTTGCGGAAAGCCCTTATATGGGGCTGATTTGAGTGTGTATTATGCAAATGACAAGTTAAGTCAACTTTTCGTTTCTTACGGTGTTGAATCATTGAAAGTTGCTACTTTATAAGTCAGTGACTTTTAAGGTTAGATTTCAGTTTTGGAACAGAGCACATGTTCTACCGTTGAGCGTCCATCATATTCGCTCCTGAAATATAAACCTTTTTTTAAATGGGTGCTGGTTTGTTATTGTGATGGACATATTGACGTGGCTATTCGAAGCGTGAACGGTTTCGACGGTTTTAATAGCTGAAGGCTGACTGCTCATTCAGTGTCTTTCTGTCCACCTACGAAATCGTCCTTCTGGAGCTTCTAGACATGAATATTCCTCCCAATATACTAATAGAGTCCGTGTATGACAACAGCTGTCAGACAGAGTATAGATATATAACAAGCAAAACTCACCCGATCCATTTTTACTGATGCTTCCAATATCGACTCACAAGACTCTTGAAATATCGCCAAATCTGTAGAGTAAAGCACCCCTCAATCCCTCAGCGGTAATAAGAGTCGTTTAAGATATCCGAAATCTGCACAAATGTACTTTCTTTGCTTCTGTTATTTGGCTTTCTGAGTGCACAACTGTTTTTATGTGCCACTAGATAGCGTTTCAGATGAGAACTCGACTCTTGTAATGGTTTTGCATGTTGCCACTGCGCTGGATCCCACTGTGAAATCCCAGCTGTCTATTTAGGGAATGTGTGGAAAAACTGTCAGTGTTAATGGATGATAATCATCATGCTTGGCTTTTGGTGGAGAAATATGATCACTTTTGTCTTGCTGTCAAAATGCATTAGTTTGTTTCTTCATAGTATTTGGAGAAATGTAGCATGACAGTGACTTGTTCCTTGATTAATGGATTCTCTGCTGTGAATGGGTGCCGAGTCCAAACACCTGATAAAAACATCACAATAATCCACAATTAACTCGAGTCCATCAATCAATGACTTGAAAAGTTCAATGCTTTGTGTTCGTAAGAAACAAATCCATCTTTAATACATTTAACTTTCATTTGATCTTTCTTTGAATTGTGTGTAATGTCACTGAGAGGAGAAAGTGTTCTTGAGCTCAGTTTGGACTGAAAAATGGTGCACGTAATACCAGGAATGCGCATTAAGAAAGTAAATTAGCCAACGTTAAATAGCCAGCATGCAGAAAAGCCAAAGCAGCACCAAACATGTAGACATACATGTTCAGTAATTAAACCCTCTCATAATCAGACCGCTGTGAACAGCATGTGATTAAGATAGTTAATTTACTATTGCATGTGCCGCCTGCTGCTCTTTACATTACAATAATGTAAAGCTTGTTTGAGTCCTAATTGGGCCAATTAATTTTTTCTTTAGAAATACATGTTCATTCATTTTACTAATTTAAAAATTTACTCTTTTATTGTATGCATTCATGTATTAAAAAAATAAATAAATACACAAATTATATATAAAGATACATAGATAGATATATAAGATTTATTATATATTATTATTATTTTATAATAATTAATTAAATTCATCAATGTATCAGTTAATTAAATTGGTTAATTAATAATGAATGAATTTAAAAATATTTGCTAATACATTTGATTTGATTCAGTTAAGACATTTAATTCTTTATTAGTTTGATAAAAGGTTGGTTAATCGTATTAATTCTTTCATTTTAAATAATCGGTTTATTTAATTATTAGTTTTAGTTTCAGAAATGAAGTTTAAACTTCTGTCGTCTGCCGATAAGCACCAAAACACAACACATCAGCAAAGTCTCGACCCAGCAGGCCCCGTCTCCCTCCACGTTTGCACTCTTAACAATAAATACAGCAACCCTTCGACGTGCAGATGCTGAACACATACTCTTTATTAGGTTTTTATAGGAAGAAACACTTCAGCCAGAACTGCGCGTTTGATTGTAACCATAAAAAATATATTAAGCATCATTTAAATGCGGATCTCTATCAACAAACAACAGAACAACATGTGCGTTACAATTCTAAACAGTCAGCGGGCCAATAAATACGCAATTTAAGAGCTCATGGTGGACTGAGGGAAACATTCGGTGCCTCAACAGCAAATACAGACCTGATACTATCAAAACCCAAACTAAGACGCAGCTGGATGAACCTACAGACCAGGGGCAGTGAAATTAACCTCACGCTCTTCGATTCGGAGAATATACGGTCATCGCATCAACAAACCGTTCCTGTTCAGGAGAGATTACCACATTAATATGTCAGAAAGTGACTTTAAAGAGCCGTTATGGATGTTACCGTTGTGACCGCTAATAAACCTCACCTCTGCAATTTGTCCCGTGAACGTCGTTGAGGGTGTAAATCACTTTAAGTAGCCCGTGGGAGATTCTGGTTCATAAATGTGTTTGTGTGTTGTTTTTATGTGTGCTTGGAGTGACACGGTCTCATCGACTAACCGTTACATTCCTTTAATATGCAATCCTTTGTTTGATGAAGTGAACGTCTGGAAAACTAAAGAGAATACATTAATATAGACACACGTTAAATATCAATGAGCATCAGTTAAAAAACACCACAAAATGCTAACAATGCACTAACAGCAAAACACAAATCTGCATAAACTATTCACTTCATAAAATCTTGAAGTTTGAAAGACTAATTTACCTGAAATCATGCGGACTATATTTGATTTTTAATAGTTTCTTAACATGTTAATCTAACCGGTTATTTTTTTATTTTAAGACAATTTCTGTGTTTATTTATTTTGTTACATTTAAACATTCAAACCCTGCTTTATTTGACATTGAGTCTTTCTTGTCACTTGCCTTGCTTTGTTTTATTGTTTGTCGTTTGTTGTGTTGCTGTTTTTTGTTTTCTTTGCTCTGCTTTTTGTTTTTATATTTACAGTATATTTGTTTTACTGTTTGTTTTATTTTGCTGTTTGATTGTTTTGATTTGCTCTGTTTTGCCTTGATGTGTGTGTGTGTGTTTTATTTTACTTTTTGTGTTTTTTGTTTGCACTGTTGCACAAGTTTTGCTTTTTGTTTCATATATTTGTTTTGCTTTTTGTTTCTTTTGTTTTTATTCTGTTTTGCCTTGTTTGTTATTTTACTTTGTTTTTGGTCGTGTTTTTTGTTTGTACTGTTTTGCATCACTTTTTTTTTCTCTTTGCATTGTTTTATTACATATTTATTTTTGTTTTTACAATGCCTTTGTTTTTTTCATACAAAACAGTCATCTTGCTTCACACAGTGAAAGTTGTTTCATCAAATTAATTAAGAGAGAGTTCTGAATGAATTTGGATGGTTGGAAGATGTCCGCCTGTGGTCAGATTAGCACTTAACATCACTCTCTGACACATCCATCATGACGGGTTCCCACAGGCTCTTATAGACTAGTAGTGCTGAAAGAGACAAACCGAAGAAACAGAGATAATTGCGTCTCGTTACGAGTTCAGGGACACATCTATTCCAGCTGATTCAAGACCAAATGTTCTGTAATGTACAGTGTTACTGTAAGAAGTCAGACTACAGTTTTCACATCTCGTTTTCTTCTACTCCTTTTGCTCTTGCACAGTCACAGGGACCTGAAGCCAGAGAACCTGTTGCTGGATGAGAAGAATAACATCAGGATAGCAGATTTCGGCATGGCATCCCTTCAGGTGGGAGACAGTCTGCTGGAAACCAGCTGTGGGTGAGTCATTATAAAACTAATGATCGATAAGATTGATGTAATTGACTTGCATATACAATTTCCATCCATTAGAATTTAACAGTTAACCTAAACTATCTAATACACTTAATGCAATGCGTATTGCAAGCATTCATACATAGATGCTGTGTTAACTGAACTGTGTGTGTGTGTGTGTAATAAAAATAGGAAAAATTATCAAAATAGTTTGGGAAATGCTTGGTTCTTAATACTGTGTGCGGCTACATGGATGAACAGTTTTTTTGTTTTGTGACGGTTGTTCATGAGTCCCTTGTTTGTTCTGAACAAACTAAAGTTAAACTAAGCACTGTTCTTCAGAAATAATCCGCCAAGTCCTGCAGATACAACAAAATAAGAAAACTTTGAACATATTCATCCTGTTCAAAAGTTTTCACCCCCCGCTCTTAATGCATCGTCTTTCCTTCATGGTGCATCTGTGAATGTTTGATGATAGGTTTTTTTAATAGTTGTGTTTGAGTCCCTAAACTGTCCTCGGTGTGAAAAGATGGATATCAAAATCATACAGTCACCATTGGAAAGGGTTCAAATATGCAAAAGATGCTGGAAAACTAAAGAATCTGCAGGACCTGGTGGATTTTTCTGAAGAACAGTTTAACTGTTCAGAGCAAACAAGGGACAGGAAACCGTGGACAGTATTAAGAAATCTATTTTCAAAGTTATCTAGAGTTGCCTCTACAGACGAATACATATATAAAATGAAAGCACAGTCACAAAGGCATTTGTATATGTGTCAGAATATATTATATTTGGTGATTACACTTATCAGGGTCTTTTGAGATGTTTGTATTTCTATTGTGTTCTCCTGAACTCTGGTTATATTACTAGTTAAGCTTGTAGTTCTTCATAAGCACTGACCCACATTAAACAACTTTTTGCTTCTGTACCCTTAAGACTTCAATATATGAATCATGTCTCTTATGACCAGCTTTTTTATGATTGATCTGTTAGGATTTTTTTTTTAATGTGATATGAGTAACATCATCTTTGCCGACTATTGGGACAGATCAGCAAGGAGCTTTGTCATAAAGAAGTAATATTCAGTATTTTTGGATTGAAACAAGTGCAAAAATCCAGTATTTCATATTTAACTCATAAACTGTCAAAGTCTGTCTCAGCTGCTTACTTTACTTCATCTAAATAGTGAACTGTCAGCTCACTATTGCTAATTAGGCAGATTAGCATGAAAACTGTTCAGAAATGTCTGCTACATATTTCATCACAAAATCAACTAATAAATTATCTTGTGTTCTTGTGCAGGGAAGAGTATTGTAGGACTAGTAAATTTTTTTTCTCAGTGCTTTCAATGTTCTTGTTTTTTGCATAATTTGTGAAAATACATAAACGTACTGGCTGACTATGTTTTCTTTATGCAAAGCATGAGTTATCTTTATGGATGTTTCTGCAGAGCTTGTGTGTGACTGAGACATGCTCAGCTCGACTACAGCTTCAAACATGAATCAATTATTCATTCAGAATTTAAATAAATGAAAACATACACTACCCTTCCAAAGTTTGTGGTCAGAAGCATTTTCAGTATTTTCAAAAGAAGTTCACAGAGGCTGCATTTATTTGAAGGGGGGGGACTGTAATATTTTGTAATATTATTGCAGTTTACCATAGCTGTTTTCTATTTGAATATGTTAAATGTCATTTATTCCTCTGATAAGGGTTAATTTTCAGTATCATTACTCCAGTCTTCAGTGTTCCAGGATCCTTCAGAAATCATTCTGATGCTGATTTACTGCTTAAGAAACATTTCCAATTAATAGCAATGATGAAAACACTTGTTCTGCTTAATTAATTAAAATGTATAGAAAAAATAAAATAAAATAATAATAATAATAATAATAATAATAATAGTAATAAAAAAAATCTAATACACACAACAAAATTGGGAAATGTAACTACAATTAAAATGGAAAATGTGTAAATAAAAACTATTAAAAAAAATCTCAATCATACTAAATAAAAGAAATTTATTTAAAAGAATATAAAGAATTTATTTGAAGAATAAATATTTTGTAATACTGTAAAAGTCCATAATTTTAATCTAGCTTTTTTAAATAAAAGTATATATTTCTTTTAGAAATATTTGCATTGCTTTTATTCATAAATATCCAGTTGAGTATAAAAAAGTGCACTTTAACAGGATGTCAATCATTTTGAAGCAGCCAATGAACTAGCTGACTTGTATGACCGGCCCCCTCTGACATCATCAGTGTAATTAGCCAGTGCTAGGCCTGACCTGGAGAGATACGAGCACGACTCATTTATTGCCCTTCATTTCTTTCTTAATGTCGTTATTTCTTCTTTCAGTAACTGACTTTGCCTCACACATATGTCACAAAGCCTTGTGTCTGTCGTCAGTAGATTACTTGTGCTGTGTTCGGCCGACCTTTAGGATCACAGCCAGCCGTGGTCATAGATTACAGCTGAATGCAGTGAAATCAGCTGAGGTTATATAAAGAGTGCCCGGATCTCCTCGCAGCGGCGTGACTCAACACTCAACATCTATCTCCATGAATCTGTGAAGCTCTCATCAGCTCTCGAGCAGATCTGGCTGATTCTGAACCCTGTGTCCTTGATGTTTTACACTGACCCCACAGCTCCTGAAAGAGCTTATGTTCAGACAGTGTCTGGCCGACAGTACATTCAGTACATCACACTGATTATTTCTGTACATTACACAGATTACTCAACACTTACAGAGATATATACGTGCATGTGTTCACGTTTATGCAAAAAGAGCACAGATATTTGAACTTATTTATTTATTAATTTCTGTAATTTGCTCATTTAAATTATTTGTTTATTCAAACATTATTCTTAAAAAAAAAATAAAAAAAATTATTTTGGGTGATTTATGTGAAATGTTAGTTTTATTTATTAGTTTATTTATTTAAAAGCATTTGGTGATTTGTTTTATTTTTTATTTAATTAATTAGTTAATTTATTCATTCATTTAAAAAAAATCTCTTTTAAAAATATTTGTATTAACTTGTTTTATTTATACTTTTTAGTATTTATTTTTAAAAAATGCATTCCTCTGCTTCTGTCAGTCGTTCGTTCATTCATTCTGTCAGTCGTTCGTTTATTCATTCTGTCAGTCGTTCGTTCATTCATTCTGTCAGTCGTTCGTTCATTCATTCTGTCAGTCGTTCGTTCATTCATTCTATCAGTTTTTCATTCATTCTGTCATTCATTCTGTCAGTTGTTCATTCATTCATTCTGTTAGTTGTTCATTCATTCATTCTGTCAGTTGTTCATTAATTAATGTATTCGTTCGTTCATTAATGTCAGTTGTTCATTCATTCGTTCTGTCAGTTGTTCATTTATTCATTTATTTGTTCGTTCATTCATTCTGTCAGTTGTTCATTCATTCATTCTGTCAGTTATTCGTTCATTCATTCAGTCTGTCAGTTGTTCTTTTATTCCTTTATTTGTTCATTCATTCAGTCTGTCAGTTGTTCATTCATTCATTCTGTCAGCTATTTGTTCATTCATTCAGTCTGTCAGTTGTTCATTCATTCATTCTGTCAGTCGTTCATTCATTCATTTTGTCAGTCGTTCATTCATTCATTCTGTCAGTCGTTAATTTATTCATTCTGTCAGTCGTTCATTCATTCATTCTGTCAGTCGTTAATTTATTCATTCTGTCAGTTGTTCATTCATTCATTCTGTCAGTTATTTGTTTATTCATTAATTCTGTCAGTTATTCGTTCATTCATTCATTCTGTCAGTTGTTCATTTATTCATTTTTGTTCCTTCATTCATTCTGTCAGTTGTTCATTTATTCGTTCTGTCAGTTGTTCATTTATTAATTTATTTGTTCTTTCATTAATGTCAGTTGTTCCTTCATTCATTCTGTCAGTCCTTCATTTATTCATTCATTCACTCATTCTGTTATTCATTCAACATTTGTTCATTCAATTATCTTTATTTTAAGTTATATAAAATTAATAAATAATCAACTTTTTTTAATCCAAATAGTCCTGTAGATAAACTTTGGCTCTGAGTCTGACCTACAGTCTTAAAATAACACAAGCTTTATTAATTCAGAGCTTCATGGATGCCTTCCGCTGGAGGTTATGGTGTTTATTGTCATATCTTCAAGCTCTATTTTGGCTTAATGATCATTGTACATCATTCCAAAAAGAGGCGTATGAAGCCATATGTCTGATGGGTTGCACCCCAACATCAGTTATGAGGCATCTCATATCTGTCTGTCATTGGTTGAGGAGTTCTGCAGAAATGAGCGAGGAAATGATCTTTACCAAACAGCTTGTAGGAGATAAATGATCCGGCACCACGCTCTGCAGGGGTCCTCCGTAAACTCATCCCTTAATGGCTGTATTTTATCTCTAATTTGCCTTCCTCATCAACATAAACAATGAGAACATTTTATGGCTTTAAAATGTACAATTGGTTTTGATGCCTGTGATTTAACGCACCTGCTGCGGAGGAAAACATGCAAAGCTCCGATCGTAATGCCTTCAGAATCATAATAAGCCCAAGTCCCGTCGAGGCTAATGTGATGAGGGCAATGCTTTTTAAGTTTAGAGTGAAACTGAGTCTGTTTTAGAGTTTGATGTTTACTAAAACAGATTCGGCCATGTTTTATTAAAAAACACTTAAACTGTATTGTAAAGAAGTAAACTTACACGTGCAAGTTTATAACTTGTAATTGTGAAATACTTGTGAAAAACAAAATGTAATTAGTGCTGTCAAATGATTAATCGTCATTGATTGCTTTCAAAATACGTTTTTGTTTACATAATGATTGTTTACTGTGTGTATTTATTATGTATATGTAAATACAAATGCATGCCTTAATATTTTCAAAATTCACACTGTATGTGTATGTATTGATTTATACATAATATATCTATGTGTTGTGTTTGTTTATTATATAAAAAAAACTTATTTTTAATGCGTTTAATCGTGATTAATCATTTCACAGCACTAATTGTGATATTTGAACTTGCAATTTGTTAGAAAAAATCACAAAATTGTGTATAAATTACAATTTTAAAAACAAGCAAGAAATAAATTCACAATCGGGAGGAAAAATATCTGAATTTTAAAGTGAAACAGAATTACTAGATACGAACTCACAATTCTAAGGGGGGAAAAAGTCTAAATTGTGACATAAGAAAGTCACAATTTTATAAACTCACAATTTTGCGAAAAAAAGATACAAACTCTTGTGAAAACAATCGCAATAAAATGTAAAAAATACAAATAAAATAATTTCTTCCATGAGTTGTGAGAACTTGCCATTAACAGTTTAATTTATTAATTTCTATTCTATGGCAGAAACAAGCTTCCTAACATCCTCCTCTGTCTCGTTGAAGCCGTGTGGCAGCTTTTCTCTTGACGTTTCTAGTGTTTCTGTATGCAGTCGGAGTTTCGAGTCGAATACATTAGATGATATGCCAAAGCTCTCGCTAACAGGATATTCATATTTGCATAGATGCGGGCTTGTGAAGGTGTTCGGGGGATCATGGGAGATGCTGACAGCTCACTGAGAAACTCTCCAAATAATATGATTAACTCTGAACGTGCCTGTTTATCTCCCAAAAAACACGTTCGCACTTGCGTCGATGGGAAGAGCGTTATGTGCAGATACACCGCACTGGTGTAGAAGAGGATTTGTCAGGAAAGATTAATGGAGACAGGATGTCGGCTGGTGGAACAGGAAGTGCCATCAACATTTTGTGACCCTAATTACTCTGGGAAGATGTAGTCGACGTCTTTAGTGTATCTTCTCCCTTCAACCAGATCTAGATATTAATCATTCTGAGCCAACAGTATCAGATGTCACGGATCAGTGCAGATGAGAAACATTTGTCGAAACACACAGCACTTTTACTTCAGAGCATTACAACTTGTCTTCTATCTATCTACACATACAAAGTAATGTTTCATTGCAAAATTAATATGTAATAGTAATGTAATGTACTATATTATGCAAATCAGTATTTTTAAATACTTTGTTTCAATTAATCAGTTTAAAATATGAGTCATCGAGAAGCTTTTAAAAAAATATTTTATTAAAATTATATGGTAATTTTTCGTTTCAGAGCTGCCAAAAATGAAAGATAAAAAAATAATTAATTCTCCTACACTAAATATTTATTACATGTAATTAAATGTAAATATTTTATAAAATCATATCTATTATTTAGAATAATTAAAAAAAAATCACTATACATTGAGACAATTTGCGGATGGAAAACGACTTTTTACTATTTTAATATTTAAGGTTTTTTTTTTTACTGTAAAATGTATTGCTTTAAACATTTTAATGTACTTTTCAGCAAAGCCTGTTTAATGAAGAGTACATTTTTTTGTTTTGTTTCAGTGCTGCAAAAAAAACAAATAATTCTCGTACCCTAAATATTGATTACATGTAATTAAATAAAAATGTTTTTTAAAATTGTATTTATAATTTATAATGAACTATATATCACTATATATTGAGACATTTTGTATGGAAAATTGCTATTTTCACTGTAAAATGTCTTGATTTAAACATTAAAATGCTTTGTAGAAAAGGTTGTTTAATGAAGGATAAAAATGGGGGAAAGTTACAAATATAAAATACTTTATTTTATATTCAATGTTTTGTTTCAGTGCTACATGTGAAATGTGAAAAATGTTTTTAAAAATCACTATATATTGAGACATTTTGTATAGAAACTGCTTAAGTACATTATATTTTAACAATTCTAAAATTGTATTTGTATTGTAAAATTGCATTTTTACTGTAAAACATCTTGCTTTAAATGTTTAAATTTACTTAGTAGCAAAGGCTGTTTAATGTTCTCGTAGTCTAAATAGTGATTACATGTAATTAAAAATAATTATTATTTATTATTTAGAATTTAAAACAAATCACAATACATTGAGAAATTTTGTATGAAAAAAATGACTTAATTGTGTTATATTTTTAAAATTATAATATTTTGTTTGTTTTGTAAAAAATTGCTTTTTAGTGTACTAGGCAGCAAAAGCTGTTTAATGAAGGGAAAAAAAAATATAAATATAAAATACTTTATTGAAATTACATTGTAATGTTTTTCCACTGCTGCTGCTGCAAAACAAATAATACAAAAATCTTGCACGCTAAATATTGATTGCATTTAATTCAATGTAAATGTTTTAGAAAATTGTATGTATTATTTATGTTAAAGAATCACTATATATTGAGACATTTTGCAAGAAAACATAATATTTTTACAATTAGAATATTTAAACTTTATTGTAAAATTGCATTTTTACTGTAAAATGTCTTGCTTTAAAGATTTTGAATGTACAGAGCAGAGCAGCGACTATTTAATGAGGGGAAAATGGCAAATATATAAAACTAAATTAGAACTAATACGAATATTCTGAGTGATGAATAGCAGTGATTACTGTGACTAACTCAAGCTGATGTTGTCTCTTCACAGATCTCCTCATTACGCGTGTCCTGAAGTCATCCGGGTGAGTGTTGCCCAACTGTCAGTCCTTCTGTGGAAGTATAAAAGAGCGACCTAATCTGGTTGCAGAAGGACTGCATGTTGACTTTGTCTCGTCTCTGTTAGGGAGAGAAGTATGACGGAAGGAAAGCAGACGTTTGGAGCTGTGGGGTCATTTTGTTTGCTCTGTTGGTGGTGAGTCACTCCAGACTTTACCTTACAGGAATAGTTCACCCAAATATAACATTTCTATCAACAATTACTCACCTTCTTACTGTTCTAAACTCACTACAATTATCCCAAGAAACATTAAATATTCAAAAAAGACTATTTGAGTTTTTAGTGTATTGTAAAGAGCAGCACGAACATGACAACTAAATATCTCCTTTTGTAAAGCAAAGAAAGTCATAGAGATTTGACAGGATTTTAATTTGTTTCTTGATTATTGCAAATATTTTCTTCCGAGTTAGCTTAAATTCTGTCACAGCAGCATTTTGTTGTGTGATGGATAGTACGTTAAATAGACGTTAAACTCACGTTTTCAAAATTTTATCAGCCGTCCTTTTTCATCAGAAATGGTATTCTGTGGAAATGAACAGGCGTATTTGAAGAAGGTTGTGAATTGATGCTTCTAAGTCCCAGAGACAATGAAATTTGGAGCAAGCGTGGGACGCACTGCATTATTAGCTGGTTTTATTCCAAATGTTTTACCTGCGCCTCTGAACCGCATCAATATCCCCGAGAGTTCCAGCTCATTTGAAATGCTCTTGTTCAATTTTGAGAGTAAAATTGAGACCCTTGAGTATGAGAGGTTTATCTCTTCACACAGAGCCACGCACTGACCTGCATTTTTAAAGCCGAGCTGGATTGTTTTTGACGTTCAAGAAATGATGCTGACTGAGTCCTTTCTTCAGAGATCATTCAGTGAGCTTCTGTGACTTCAGAACAGACTTTTACGTTCAAACAACCATTCCAGGAACTTCGGATTAACTTTTCTTTTCTCCTCCTTTCTTCATGTAATCTCGTCTTGTCTCATGTTGTTTTATCTCTCATGTTCTCATCTCATGTCTACGTTTCACTGCTTTTATGGAATGGTCTTGTGTCATATTGTCTCCTGATGTCCTCTTTAACCTCATTTCATTCTCTCTCTTTATCTGGTCTCATTTTTGTCTCTTATTTTGTCCATCTTGTTGCATCTCTTTTTGATTGGTCTTGTTCATTGTTTTGTCTCTTTGCTTGTTTTTTTTCCCCTTATCTTATTGCATCTCATCTACATCTCGCATCAACTCGTCTCATATCATTTTTGTGTTTTTTAAATTTTTCACTTTGTCTCATCTAATTGCATTTTGACTCATTTCGTTTGGTCTTGTCTCCTCTGTTCTCCTCTATATCATCACACGTCAGCTTGCACTATCTATTGATATCTTCATTTTGTCTCATCTTATTCCATTTAATTTTGTCCCATTTGTTTGTTTTGTCTCTTTTCTTCTTTTCCTCTCATCTGATCTAATTTCGTCTCATCTCATGTCATCTGTTTTGATTTTGTCTCAGCTTGTTTTGTCATCTCTCCTTATTTGAATCTGTCTATTATCTCCATTTGTTTTGTCTTTTTTTCTTGTCTCATTTTGTCTCGCCACTGTTTTCATATTGTCTCAACAAATCTAGTCTCCTATATTGTAACTGTTTGGCCTATTGTGTCCTGTCTCATTTGGTCTTGTCTCTTCTGTTTCCTCTCTATTGTCATTTCATTCCATCTGGTCTTGTCTCGTCTCTTGTCACCTTAACTCGTCTCATTCTTGTCTCTTATTTTGTGTCATCTCAAGTTTTTTTCATTTTGTCTCACCTGTCAGTGTCTTCATATTTCATTGTATCTTTTGCCTGTTTCTTTTCTGCTGAAGTTCATTGGGTCGTCCCTTTATGAAATATATATTGCCCTGCTGTGGAAAGGCCGACAGCAACCAAAACCAAAAATAAAAGTTGACTTCTGACAGACTGTGCTTCGGCAGACTGATCCGATGCTGAATGCACAAAATCCTTTCAGAGCCGAAGTGATTGGAGTGCATTTATGCTCCCATCCTGTCTCTTTTGGTTTTTGTTATTACTCTGTTTTGTTTTTCATCAGAAAGGAAAATGAAACCTCATCACCCTCATCTGTAGCGTGTCAGCAGTACCGCAGACCCCTTACATAAGAAAAAAGCAGCAAAGCGAGTTATTATATGAAAACTTAGCCTTTATGGGTCAATACACTGGGCACTTTTATTCTAATTTGTCCTCCTTCTTCAGAAATCCTAATTTTCTAAGAATTTCTCCTCAGACTGATGCATTTTCCTTTTGTTGCCTGTGTCTTTCATTTAGGGGGCTCTGCCGTTTGACGATGATAATTTAAGAAACTTGTTAGAAAAAGTGAAGCTGGGTGTCTTTCACATGCCCCATTTCATCCCACCGGACTGCCAGAACCTTCTGCGAGGAATGATCGAGGTCAACGCCGGCAATCGGTTAACGGTAAGGCATCTTCATGCCATTTGGTATCTACTGTAACATCAGTTTTATACAGTACCTATACACACTAGATTTAATTCAGATCTGAATCGCCAACTGTAACAGTAAAATTAAGTTTTTGCAACCTGGTCTCTTAAAAAGGGTGTCAGAGTTTTACTGCCTCTAGTGTTTATTTCTTTTGGAAACTGCAGTAATATGTGCTTATTGGTACATATTTCATGTCTCGCTCAAAAGTGCACCGAGGTATGTTTATATCAGAAGATCAGGTAGTCAATTTGTACGTACAGCCATGGGTTACAAAAATCGCAACAGTACACTGACCCTTACAGGTATAAAACCAATGTTTTGGGCTTTAGACAATAACGAGTCAGACCACATGCTGTGGATCTTGCTGCTTTGATCACAGATGTCTTTTACGTGTTTTTCATGTATGATTAATGTGATGAGATGCTAAATAAGATGTTAGTAGTTAGCAGTCAGAGAAAGGTAGGATTTACTCTTGTTTTGGATTCAGTGGGGAATCTTGATACTATGACTTTGAAATGGTTTGAAATGTAGGTCTGATGTGCAGATAGTAAAGCTACTCGGACAGATCAAAGGTAGTGCGTTTGTGTGTTTGGACATGAGCTCAGCGTATCACCGTGACCTTTCTCTCCTCACATACTAAACAAAGGAAAGCTGCTTTTAACTTGAATAAATGCTGAAATCTGTCAGTTTGTCTGGCTGTGATTCCTGTTTTGACACGAGAGACGGGGGACAGAATATTTGCTGAATTACGAGTCGTTTTTGTAGGCATTAAACTACCATAATTTAAAAAGATATCTCAGTTTGCATTGAACTTTCAGCATTGTGAAATCATTATTTTTACGTTTTTACAATTTTATCTATTTTTTACTTTAAATTTTCATTGTTTGAATGTAAATAAAAAAGTTATTAATTTGTAAAATATTTATATATGATGATAGCATTTGTTGTCTTGAATAAAAAAAAAGGCTTAATACTTGGAGAAACAACTTAAACAGGAAGCTTCTGTATTGATATCTCCATTCTTTTCCCTAAACTAAAAGTGGAAACTTTGCAGAAGATATTTCAGTCTCATTTCTTTGTGATTTCAGAAGAAAAGTTAAAAGAAAGACTCTCCTGCGTGAGAGTCGTCTCGCTGCAATCTCGCAGAACGTCGTCTCGTGATCACGTCCCACGTCTCATTAGCTTGTTCTCGTTACCTTTTACGAGTGTGGCATTTTAATGAGTCACGGTGACTTTGAAAGACAAGCCTGCAGGAAACAGACGTCTTTAAGAGCACCAAAGGGGTTTGATAGCAGCTGAATTGTGAAGACAAAACATCTTCAAAATGAGCAATGATTTATTTTATCAATGCAAAATTCACAACAAACATTCTTTAAAATATAAGTTGTATCTTATACAGTAGCATATTTGCAATTGACTCTGTGCTAAGATATTATTAACAGTGTTACGACCTCTAGGGGTTGATCATAACAGATAAATTAATTGAATATTAATTTTAGTAATGAACTCTAAATGCCATAAACAGGCCTACATATCTACATCTACATTTGACTGTTTTGACCATTATTTACATAATTTAAAATGAGAAATTGTACACTTTTATCCTCTAAATGAGCTCATTTCTAAATTTGGTGTCTGCTACAGGTCTTAAAAAATTTGCCATGGAGTTTTTTTTTTGCTGGGAGAATATCTAGCAACTAATTAAATGAATTGCCATCAGGTCTGATTCACTATGAAACGGATGTCTTAGAGAGGCAGAGTCTCTCCAAAGTAAAGTTGGGTAGACGCTCTCCAATCTGTGAAAGAGATTGCGGAATATTTTAAAAACAATGTTCATCAACGTCAAATTACAAAGGCTTTGCAAATCTCATCATCTACAGTACAAAACATAATCAAACGATTTAGAAAAATTGGAAGGGACAAGTCCGAAATCTTTGTTGCTGCTGTGGTCATCGGGCCGCTGATGACACTGCATCACTCGTCACATGGTTCTATCATTGACTTCACCAAATGGGCCCAGGAATACTTCCAGAAACCATTGTCTGTAAACACAATCTGTGCTATCTGCAGACGACAACTAAACCTCTATCATATGTAGATATGGTCCAGAAGCGCTGTTGTCTCCTGTGGGCCAAGGATCATTTAACATGGACTTTTTCAACGTGGAAAATTTGAGTCCAGACGAGTCCAAATTGTTGGAAATCACAGGCGCTGTGTCCTTTGAGCATGTTACCAGTTCAAACGCAGCATCTCTGATGGTACTGGGGTGCATAAAGTAAGGGCAGCTTCCATGCTTTTGAAGGCACTATTATGAGTTCTGAAAGGTATATAAAGCTTTTAGAGCAACATATGCTCTGCTCCAGACAAAGGCTTCGTGTATTTCAGCAGGTCAATCTATATCCATTCATCCATAAGGCCAATAAATAGCCAAATTATTATTTATGTTTATTTAGAATGCAGTTTTATACTATTTTTGGTTTTAATAATAAACCAAATCAAATATTCAATCTAGTTCTGGCATAAAGGCATTTCATTTTCTGTCCAAATATATTTTTCTAAAGATTTATGATGATAAAATGTTTTCCAGATTGCATTGGATTTAGTAAGTAACCTTAAACAAACTAAAGCATTAATTCTGTCATTCTGGTAATGCTCTTTAAAAATATTATTGAGAACATTTTTAACAGTTTTATTATTACTTTCAGTTTATTTACCAATAAAAACGCATCCCTTTCCAAAGTTTGTAAATAAACACCTAGTGCCTTTGAAACTTTGTACTTTCGTTACATACAATAAACCTTCAGTTCAATGCATGTTTTTACACAAATCTGTATGAGTAAAAACAATACTTTGTGTTTTGTGAGTAAACCATCAAAAATTTTAAATAGCATCTGTTAATTTTCCTGGGTATTTATGCCTGTAAAATGTCATTTTTTAAGGGTTTTGCCACATGCTAATGAATGTATTTGTTTTTCTATGTGTGAGGCGTATGTGAAATACATATCATAGAATCACAGATGATTGAGGAAAACAGTAGACAGCAGTTATGAGCCCCTCAAGCAAAGATATGCAAATACTAATCAGATCTGTGCTCCCTCATCTCGTTTGTCATCAGACGCTGGTGTATCTGCTCTCTGATCAAACGTCTTCATTATCTCTGTGCTGGACTCCTCTGGTATTCATCATCTGGAGCCAGACTTTAGGTGCTGCACTCGTGGCCTTTACTTACATTTTTCCCTGAAGGTCATGAGACTGTAGCACATGTCCCACTTGTCAGTTTGTAGAGCCCTAGAGTTGAGAGCAGACCACTGCACTCAAGTCTTCAATGGCTGCTGGTCTTTACAACTTATTTTAACCAAAAGCTGATAGAGAGGTAGAGACTGTTTGACTGATATATGAAGAGAACAACCTTGCGTGTTTTATTTTTATGCATTGGTTAAATGTGAAATCTTGAAGTCTTTTGATTTAGTGAAACTCACAAACTCCAGATCCAGCCAGTCATAAATCACATGGAATAAGTATTTAAATTATCAGACCAAATGTGATTATATTAAAAACAATACCACCTAAATGAGATAAATATATATAAAAATTTAGTTTAACTTGATCCATAATAAAATGGAAATAAAAAATTATAAATAAAATCATTACAAAATGACAAAAACTTTACCTAAAATTAAAATGAAAATAAATAAAAAATTCATAAGAACCAATAGAAAATATAAGTAAGAACTTTAATATTTGATATTTAAATGATACTAGAAACGGGTCTTGATGAGTATGCATATTTTTTTATGCATATATATATTTTTTTTTCTTTTAATTAGTACCACTACATTATTTAATCATATTAAAATGATAATGCTACAAGGCCTAGGGCAATTTACATTTACATTACATGTATGTATTTATATTGTTATGATTCATTTAATATATGACATGCCTGTGTGTGTGTGTGTGTGTGCATAATAAATACAGTAAATACACATACACACAGTAAATAAACACAAACTTTAATTTTGTGTATATAGATTCACTCTTATTTTATTTAATTTTATTTTAACTTTCACTTTACTTTACTTCACTACTTTTACTTTTACCTTACTTTTCCAGTTTTGTTTTTATCTTAGCATTATTTTTGAATTTGACTTGAAATGTACAATTTGCAAGTTTAATTTCGAGTGATTCCTAGAGACCTTTTCTTTGAGTATCTAACCGTGTTTCTCTGTGTGTTTCTCTTACAGTTAGAGCTGATCCAGAAGCACACGTGGTACATGTAAGTACTGAACTCAATGCTTGTGACACAGCGTCAGGGCGTTAGGGACGGATCAGAAGTGTGTGTGTGTGTGTGTGTGTGATAAACGGCACAGAGCGCTCATGACAGCAGCAAGGACACTCTTCCTCAGGCCACTCGCCTCGTCTGCTTCCTCCAGAGACACAGACAGCAGGCGAAGGCCAGCCTCTTTGGGGTCAAAGACACGCCGCCCGCCTTTTTAAGCAGAATACTTATGCTTTTCACTGCTCCACCGTCTTTTCTAACAGATGGTGACAGCAAATATTTGGAGCGGGTCTGAGAGGGAAGGATTTAGGGTCAGAGCTGGCTGTATTTGTTAGGAGTGTCTTTATTAATTGTGATGGGACACAGAAAGCAGTGCGTATGTTGATTATGCTGTGAGATGTATGGGCACACAGTTAATTAGCACACATTGTTCTAATGACAAAATTGTTTGTCTTTATAATCTTTGATTAAAAAGCCTTTGAAAAGCCCTTTCACTGATATCAGAGGACACACAGGCTCTTGGATCATTTTATAACTGATCTTATTACACGGCTCTCTGGAATGCTTGATTCTGATTGGTCAGACATTTGCATGTTCATTCTTTTCGAATAATAACCGCTCCAAAGTAATAACGCATAGCCGGGACTACTTGTGTGTTTAAATCCCTCCG
>JAUCMT010000059.1:14822268-14834229 GCA_032357475.1 Enteromius thamalakanensis
GGTTAGTGGCCAGTATGGATCTTTTAAGACTTATTTGAGGCTTCTGTATGTAGGGTCATCATATTAATGTGTGTGTGTGTATATATACAGTGGGTATGGAAAGTATTTAGACCCCCTTAAATTTTTCACTCTTTGTTACAGTATATTTCAGCCATTTGCTAAAATCATTTAAGTTCATTTTTTAAGTTCATTAATGCATACACAGCACCCCATATTGACAATTGTTGACATTTTTGCAGATTTATTAAAAAAGAAAAATTTAAATATGACATGGTCCTAAATATTCAGACCCTATGCTGTGACACTTATATATTTAACTCAGGTGCTGTCCATTTCTTCTGATGATCCTTGAGATGGTTCACTTCTTTTGAGTCCAGCTGTGTTTGATTATACTGATTGGACTTGATTAGGAAAGACACACGCCTGTCTACAGTATATAAGATCTTAGAGATCACCATGCATGTCAGAGCAAATGGATCAAAAGTTTGGGATGACCAGAACCCTTCCTAGAGCTTCCAAATATCACTGTGACTGAGCTCTAGAGATGCAGTTGGCCATCACTGCAGCCCTCCACCAGTCGGGGCATTATGGCAGAGTGGCCCAACGGAAGCCTCTCCTCAGTGCAAGACAAATAAAAAACATTTGAAGGACTCCAAGATGGTGAGAAATAAGACTCTCTGGTCTGATGAGACCAAGATAGAACTTCTTGGCCTTAATTCTAAGCAGTATGTGTGGAGAAAGCCAGGCATTGCTCAACACCTGTCCAATACAGTCCCAACAGTGAAGCATGATGGTGGCAGCATCATGCTGTGGGGGTGTTTTTCAGCTGCAGGGACAACTGGTTGCAATTGAGGGAAAGATGAATGCGGAATATCCTGGATGAAAACCTTCTCCAGAGTGCTCAGGACCTCAGACTGGGCCGAAGGTTTACCTTCCAACAAGACAATCTCAATACTTAGGACCATGTGATATTTACATTTTTCTTTTTTAATAAATCTGCAAAAATGTCATCAATTCCGTGGTTTTCTGTCAATACGGGATGCTGTGTGTACATTAAAGAGGAAAAAAATGAACTTAAATGATTTTAGCAAATGGCTACAATATAACAAAGAGTGAACAATTTAAGGGGGTCTGAATACTTTCCGTACCCACTGTATATATTTTCTTATATTTGATATTTCATAAACATACACATTTTATTATAATATATAAACGTTTTTGTTTAATATATTTATATATATAAACATGAAAACATGACGCATATAATGAAATAATTAAGACAAACATGTATATACTGTAAGTATATGCTTTTAGTTGTTCCAAAATTTTTATTCATTTACAATAAATTTGAGTAGGAAAAAAAAGCTGGCCTATGTAAAATGTTTGTACGATTTCATTCACAAATTAGAGAATGAGACCCCTTACCTTGAAACGGAATCATGTCATCGCAAATATAAAACTCATTCCTGACTGTCTTAGGTTCAGTCTTGTTTCTCTTGTCCTCTAAGAAACAATTCTAACAAAAATTTCCTTTTAATTCACAGAACGAGCCACATAGCCTCTCACGCACTAATTATCCCATCGGTATACTGCATATCACAAAAACAACATAAGATAAATAAAAAGGCAAAACTAATGCATTATTTTGTGCCATTAATATCCATTATGTCTCCTCATGATAGCGTCTGCAGCAGCTCTTATCCACTACAGCATGCAGGATGTTAAATAATGTTGTTGTCCAGCTAGCAGAGATAAGAAAGACTGCAAGTTACAAGTAGTTTTACAATAAATTCCTGTCAGATTCTTAAAAGGCTCCTATTTTTTATATCCTATTTGTCTGTGGAGCTTTTTTCCGCTGGTATACAAACCAAGTTAATGAGTACTCGATTAATCGGTATTAAGGAAGCCCCGCCACAACTTCCTCTTTGAAATGTCAACAGGGTTTTATTTATATGATCTGTCACACTGTATTGTAGGTCCAAGCCGGCGGTTCAAGCGGGTGGTAGAAACGATTCAGGCGCAGTTGTTAAGCACACACGACCAGCCGGGAGTCCAGCAGCTGTCTGGTGAGTATAAATCCCCCCCCGTCCCTTCCCCCACTCCGTCCCGAGCCCCACGATCCCTCTCATGCCTGTTTACACCCCTCCTCCATCATGCATGTAAACACACCACAACACAGCATCACAATATTCTCCACATGCTCCCACCCACCGGGACGCTAGAAGACATTGGGAGTTTTCCAATTCATGGTGATTCCCTTCGGCCACATGGCTGCTCCCATTTCTCCGACGGCATTAACGGTAGATTTTCTGACACGTCTCCAAATGCGGACACCTCAGGTTTGTGATCTCTAATTTTCGGATACAGTGTCCTGGAAGGGTTACGTAGAGGTTCCCGCTACCTTTTTAGGTTGAGATACCCCAAAACAGACGTCGTGCTCTGTCTGCATCAGCTATTGTGCTAAACCAACCAGAGCACACAAATCAGGGACATTATTTTAAAATACCAAGTTCAGGAAAAGTTTTCCTCGGTATATACTTCCTGTGAGCTATCCAGAGCTTCAAGGATGAACAGCAGAGTATGTTTTTATTTCATTTTTTCAAGGAGAATCGCAAAGAAAAGCCACTTTTCCATCCTATTTTCTCTCCACCCTGTGCACATATTCTCTTCTTGACACATGATGCTGATGGCTGTGTCCCAACCATCTCCCTGATAACAGCTCCACCTAGTGGTCTGCAAACAACAGCCTCTATTACAAAACCCAATGCATATAACACTACAGAGTATTTATTTATTTATCTTTGCATTTGCACACCAATATGATTGCTTCAGTAACTATTGGTAATGTATCTCCAGGTATATAGTTATAATTAACAACTTTGGTATTTGTTCAGCGCTTATTGGCCACATATGGTGGGTCTGTAAATGGCAAAAAAACAACAAAAAAACATTTGAGTAAAAATGAAAAAAAACAAAAGGCTGCATTTATTTGACTAAAATACAGTAATATTGTAAAATATTATTAGAATTATTAGAATGGTTTTATATTTAAATCTGAGTTAAATGTTATTTTAAACATATTTAAAATGTAATTTATTCCTGTGATGGCAAAACACTAATCCAGCCTTTAATGTTACCTGATTGTTCAGAAAGCATTCTGAAATGTTAATTTGTTGCTCAATTATATGTTTTTGCTGCTTAACATTTCCTTTATATTTTTTTTCGGGATTTTCAACGAATGAAAGGTTCAACTGATGTGACATAACTTAAGTGTTTGTGTTTTTACAGTCACTTATTGTTTTATTATTTTTCAATTGAATTAAAAATATTTAATTTATAATAAAAGACGTTTATAACAATTCATTATGCTAATAATTACTTTAGCATTATAGAAATATTCCTGAACAAGCAGGTTACATTGAAAACTGCAGTAATGGATAATATTTAGAATTTTATTTTAATGTTTTAATGCTTAATTTTGTAGTATATTATTCCAATAAATTCTCACTGAAATAGTTTTGCTGAATTTATGCAATTAGACTTGTTTAAAAAAAGCAAAAAATATAAAAAATATCAGTGGTATTTTGAACCCCGCCTATATATTCATTAGTGATTAATTACATAATATAGCATATAATAATGAAGTACTACTTAATAATGGGGGAGGTTTCAGGGAGTGTTGGGCAACAGGAAGATATCCCAGACCATCTCAAGAAAGTAGATCCTTGCTTTTTCTCTTTCTGTCGTCCTTCTCGGTTCCCACCCCAGTGTCTTTCACTGTCTTTCTTTCTCTCTCCTTTGCTTTGACTTATACACGTCACATTCATGCGCTCCGTGTCTCATTCAGTGCTGTATGACTCACTGTGGCTTGAACGCACTACTGCACTGCGGATGAATGGCACATACACACTGCAGTCAGATTACACTCACCGCTCCAAAAATAGACGCTGAAATTATGGACTTAATTATGTTACTTTGTGTAGGAGGTTGTGTTTATGCAAATAACTAACCTCCCAATGTTCTTGAGATTCCTAAAACTATTTTTATTCCAAACAAGCATAATTATCTACACAAACTTGTCTAATAACCACCCAACCGAAGTCTTCTTGCCCCTAATGTAGTCTAGATGGAGACATCTGGCCCCATGCTTGTTAATTGGAAATTGCTCATTTGCTTCACATGGGCATGATGAAGAGCGTACACAGCGGATCTAATGAGCTAATGCGCTGATCCAATTTATAAACCAAAAAAAGATTTAGCGAATTTCAAACTTTTTTTCCCGTGCTGTGCTGATAGTGTTGTCTGGTGTCAACATGCATGTTTCTCTCTCACAGAGAACTCTCAGTGTGCTGCAAAACCCGCTAAAGTCTCAAAGTCAAAGTGTGGTAAGACTCTTACGGCGTCTGTGTTAAATACACCAACTTGAAGCACAATTACAGTGGCCCAGGGAGTATTTAGACACTTGAGTCGCACTTAAAAATCCCCGAATGTCACTGCATTAGCTAGGAAAATTAAAATCTGCTAAAATTGCACTCACCCTCAGGCCATTCAAAATGCAGATGAGTTTGTTTCTTCATCAGATTTTGAGAAATGTAGCATTTCATCACTTACTCACCAGTGGATGCTCTGCAGTGAATGGGTGCCGTCACAATAATTCACACCACTCCAGTACATCATTAAACATCTCGTGAGTATATAGTATAGCATTTACGACACTTTGTAAATGCATGCTACAGAATAGTGTTGTATTAACTGTTGTGAACTAATAAACTGTAATAAATACTTAAGCGTACTTTAGTTTTTACTAGAGTAAACTGTAATGTATTGTGGTATATTTGTAGTTGTAGAAAACTTAAAGTACAGTATTGGGTAGAGTAATGTGTATATTACTATAGTTATATTACCACAGCCACTAAAGAATTATCATTACCATAAATTACTATAGTATTTTTTTTATATAGGTGAGCTGAAGGGATGTGGATTATTGTGATGATTTTATCAGCTTGTTCTGATGGCACCCATAAAGAGAACTATTCCTTTAACGGAATATAATTTACATAATTAACAATGATTCAGTTCGGGATTCCATAAATTTCAAACCCTGCATGTTTTTCAATAAGTTGGATGTATAAAATGTTTTAATGTTGAGTTTCAGTCTGGCTCGCTGAGGTTTGCTGAGGCCCCTTGTTTAGGGACCGCTAATCTAATACAATGACATTCAGTTTTAGTGTCCAACCCAGGCTTATGAAAATACATGCCTCTTTATACAGTTCTGCAACACTGTAATTACTGTATATACCTTACTGTGCGTTTCACAGCAGTGAAGTGTTGAGAGAGTTCCTCAAACACACGTTCTGTAAGTTTTTTTTATTACGTTGGTACAGCCACATACTGTATCGCTGCATTTTTATTATTCTACTATTAGTTTTTAAATCGCGCAGGGTGTTAAAATTGTTTAAAAGTCATAACATAATTTTCTGTAAGTAATTGTGTGAAAATAAACCGAAACTTACCTGTAAATCATACTTTGAGTGAAAACTAATAAAACTTAGTTTTACTGCATTTAGCGTTTATTTCAACTAGAAACGGCAGTGATTCGTACATAAAAGTTTTTTTTTTGTTCGTTTTTTTTTTACTTTGCAGAATTTATAGAGGCACTTATTTTGAATGAGTCTAGGTTAGAAGTGATAGTTCACACAAAAATAAAGATTCTGTCCAACACAGTTTCACGACCAATTTGTACGTTTTCGTACATGGTGGAAAATTCGTGCTAAATTGTACAACCTCACTTGAACAATTTAGTACATTTTGGGTTTAGGGGCGGGGTTAGATGTCGGTCATTCATACAAATTCATACGAATTGGCAACTTGTAAAATAGCAAAAATCGTATGAATTCATATGAGTGAGGCCGTACGAATTAGCCACCTCATAAAATAGGTACGAATTGTTATGAGATTGGGCTGTTCTGTTATCATATACTCACATTCATGTTTTTCCAAACCTCTATGGCTTTCAGCCATCTGCAGACATGATGACAGAATTTTCTTGTTTGGGTGAACTATCTCTTTAAGAGTCCAAAAAGTTTTCGGAGTCACTTACTACTTTATCACGCGCATATCTGCCTTCAATATAAACCTGTGATAATCACAGCACTTGTAAAGATACATGTCCTTACATCATATTTAAGGTGCATCCAACCCCATAAATACCCTTTCACATTTAACATAACTGAATTAGTAAGTGTGGCAGAGTTTTGTGCACTTACTGTAAAAAAGCACAATATTAAATGGTTGTTACCGTCTTAGTTTGTATGTGGTTTACAAATCTGGTCTAAATTTCTTGACTATGTGACCCATATGTACAACAGAGGCTCTGATGTGCCCTTAAATGTTCAAATGAACCCTACACCTCGGTGTGGCGGATGGTGTAGCTGTGCAGGTTTGCATGTGTATTCATGAGTTTGGAATGATTCTCATGCTGTCAGAGTTAGCTCAAGGCTAGTCTGAGCCTCAGATGGACTATTCACAGACCGTCTGCTACATATTACACACAAATGCCAATAAAGTTAGAAAATTGCCATTTCCAGTCACCAGTTCCAGCAATCACGATGCACACGTTTTTAATAGCCTCTCGGAAAACAAAAAAAATAATGAATGTACTAATTTCATTTGCCAAAGTTTGAGGTTTATGCCATTTGGCAGTTGGAGAATTCCCACAATGTCTTTTATACTTTTACCTTGACAGTGTTCTTTACTTAGCAGTCAATGGGACAGTCACAAGCCTCCTGGTTTTCATTCAAAATATGGGTTTGGAACGACATGAGAGTAAGTGAGTTAATGACAAATGTTTAATTTTGGGGTGGAGTAACACTTTAAACATAGACATTTCATGTTCTGTACATATCTTTATGGCAAGCACAGAGCTTAGGTTAATTTTAATTTAACATGCTCAAGTTCAGAGAGACCTATAAAGCAGACCCTTTTGCTTACATTATTTTACACCTGTGATATGGTATGTAATTGAACTTAGATTTGAAAAGAAGTGTCAAAGATGCTCTTTGGGATGGCCTTCAACCATCTCTAGGTCAAATAGCCTCTTCAAAAAGTAGTAGTCTGCAACTACAAACTCACGTTTGATTCCATCTTGAATCTCAGAAAACAATTGTTTATCAAGAAAATTCAAGTCTCACCTTAATTCTGTTTTATTTTGAAATATGGCAGATTGTTTCTAGCTGGTCCAAGCTGGTTTAGATGGTTGACCATGCTTACCATTGGAGACCTGGCTGAGCTGGTACACCAACAAAACATACAAGTTCTACCTTAGTTTTTGGAGGGAATGTTCTGTGTTGCTCAGATATATCTCGTCAGAACTAAAATGGGTTGTACATGCTGTTTAGAGTTGATTACGTTGTGGTAGCTCTGGTATAGAGCAGAGAAGCTGGATGATACTGTAGGTTGTCCCAAACTGGTTTAATTGATGACCAGCTGAACTAACCATCTTGATCCACTGACATTGCTGTAAAAACCAGGTCATACCATCATACCATGAGCAAGTTGGTCAAGTTGTTTTTAGAACATGCAAGGTAGTTTATTGCTGGTCCAAGAGTGTTAATTTGGCATCTAATGGGAACCTAGTTGAACTTTGGCTGGAAAAAGCATATGAAGCATATTGTTGGCAGTCAAGTTGATTTAGATATTTTGTCCAGTAGCTGGCTCTCAATCCAGCAGTCCAGCTCATCAACCGTCTAAACTGCTGCTAATAATGTTGATGTGGCTATGTTTGTGTTGCTCAACTAGTAGAGCACAGCACTAGCAGCAACACCATGATTATGTTTTTTAATTTGATTTGCAAACCAGCTTGGACCAGCTAATGTTAACAATTTTAAGCTGGTTTTATCAGGTTTAACTGACCCTTATATCTTATACACAAGATTCAACTTTAAATGTTTTTATGGCCATCAAAGCCTCTCCAAATCCTAGTCTTTACATTTCCCTACTCTTTCTCCTCCGTCTCCTATCTCGTTCCCCTTTCTGTCCACTTCTCCTCATGTGAGCCCATTGTTCATTTCTCTTTGTTCTCTCTTTGTCTCTCTTTTTTTCCTTTTCTTCCTATCTGTGTACCTAGGCAGCCCATTGAGTAACTTCTTTGACGTAATTAAACAACTTTTTTCAGACGAGAAGAACGGTCAGGTGCCTCTTCCACCTGGCACGCCCAACAGACACCCAACTAACGCCTGTCGCCACGACCCTCAGCCTAGTGACTCTAAATGCCCAGCGGGCAATCCCAGGGACAGTCCCAAGCTGCTGGCATCAGTTGGGACACAGGAGCAGCCCTAAAACTTTATTTGGACAAACTTTTGTATTATGGAATGACTGTTTGTAAAAACAAATTCTGACACCAATCCAGACACATTTTCCCTTTCACCGCCTCTGCCATGTCGTTGTGCCAGTCCCCTTCCCGAACCCCTGTCGTTTCTAACCCCAGATATTTTCATGTCTTTACGTCTGTCTTCCCGTTTTCCTCACCTTTGTGACGGCTTGTCTTTGCTGCTAGGAATTATCCAGAAAACGTATTAAAACTCCGCCCCCCACTTCCCTGCACATCCTGAGATGGACAGTTATTGACAGACAGCACTTTTCATGATGACCAAGCGGGTTTCCAAGGAGATGGACGCTTCATCCTTCATCATAATCTCTAATTCCCGCTCTCCGCTCTCTCCGAGGACTAAAACACCCACACTTGTTCCTACTCAACCTGTGTGCTCCCCTGCCATCATCTCAGCACACCAACCTATTCAAAAGGAACCGGCTGCAAAAAAAAAAAAAAAAAAAATCTCTGTTCCAAAATGTAGTGAGCTTTCTCAACCCTTAATGCAATGCAACACACTTCATAAAACTGAACTAACTGAAGATGAGCACTTAAATTAATCTAAAACTGAGGACTCTGTATTTGTATGTTATGTTTTTTTATGCACATTAAACATCACATTATAGTTTGGAGCTATTAGCATAGCAACATGCTAATGTCAAACTGAAATCCATTGAACGTTGAGACTTATTTGTTAGCTTAGCAACATGTTAAATGCAAAAAAAAGTACTAAAGTCAGTTGAGAATCCAGTTTCTTGTGCACGTACTTGAGGAGAGCCATGTGTCACATGGAGTTGTTGCTTATGATAACGTGTTAGCTTAGCAACATGCTAATGGCGAACTCTACTAAATCTATTGAAAACTGAGTTGTTTGTTGTATGTTAGACAGATTTGCTGTATCTGAATTATGGAAGCTTATTTTTGCCAAAAGTAGTTGTGACTTATCTCAGACATTTTGTAAAAAGCAATTCTGATTTTTACTCGCATATACAAGATATAAACTCAGATATTCTGAGGAGTCTGAATCGAGATAAAAACTCACAAGACCAATCCTTTCAATTGCGAGTTTTATATCTCACAATTCAGACTTCAAAGAATTCGCAAATGCAAATTGTGAACTAGCAATAAGATTTTTTTAATCATAATTGTGAGTTTATATCTTGCAGTTCTGAGTTTTCTGAATTTCTGAATTGTGAGAATTGTTATTTTTAAAAAAAGTCACAATCAACTTTTTTTAAAGAATAAGCTTCTTTAATAAAGCACGTGATTTAGGGGGTTACAAATGAGTTGAGATACTGCCTTAAGCCAGGTATGCAAACTTTTAGCCTTGATTTTGCCACCTAAGACAAATTAATATATATATATATATATAATATATATATTTGAAAAAGTGTTTATTGTGCTTTAGCTCACTAGGTTTGGAACAGAGTCGTATTTAAAATACTAGACATAAGCACACACTCACAACTTCTGGATGTTTGATGCAGATTCATAAAGACCATAGGGGGAAAAAAAAGAAATCAAGAAGGAAAAAATGACTTTAAGAGCTTGTCCTGGAGGATGTGGACTTTTTCCAAATTGTATCGTTTCCATTTGTGCTCTTTTATTTGATTTATTTATGACTTTATGTTGGAAGAACATCACTTGATCTGAAATCATTGCTGCAAAAGGACTGAAACATTGATTTCAGTGAGTTTGGGATGGGATGGGGTGGGGGGGAATAGTACTGAATGAATTTATCGTAATGAATGAATCTCTGTTGTACAGATTGAACATAATTATGTACAAATAAAATGTCTAGATGTGACACTAGCTTTAGTTCTGTTGTAGATTCAGATTTAAAATATTGTGTTGCCAGTCTTTATTTAATTATTATTTAACCCTTTCATTTCTGTATTTATTATGTGATGGAACAATTTGTTTCATTTAATCAGTAGACACTCAAATACAATGATTTGTCTGTTTTATTTATGAATTTTTTTCTTCTGATTATTCTCATGTTCGCTACCAGCAGATACAAAAAATGTTGAATACATTGTGGATATTTTTGTATTTTACCTTCTGTTTTATCTCTGTCCTTATTTATTATCATCTAATTATATATATGAGAACTTGAATGTTATTTATGACAATAATGTGTTTGTTTGTATCAGGGCAACACAATTTTGTTTGTTTAAAGAACCTTTCTTATGTCTTGATTTGTAAAAGTACCGTGGACTTTACGAATCTTTCTTTCCTAGCTTCAGAAGAGAACAAAATAGTATGTAAAAACAAATGAACCACAAAAAAGCAAATTTAACAGTAATTTAAGAATGTAGTGTAGCCTCTGTGGGGAGGAAATGAACTTCTTGATATCCATGTCAGCTTCATATCATTGTGTGTGTACAATGGATGACTAAAAAGCTGTTCTTGGATCACTTCTACTGTAAATATGATGTGTGGCCTTGGGGAAACTCGAAGGCCGTTCCTGCTCTTTGCTTTTGACTTGTATTGCTGTGTGCATGCACGCATTTTCTTTGCATGGCTTTGACGTAACAATTCTCAGAAATCACGCTATTTTCTCAGAACAGCTTTCCTTACATTGTTTAATGGGAAACAAGAAAAACACCTGGCTTCAAACTAGTTTTTTTCTCTCTGTTAGTCTCTCTGCAACTTTTTTTTTTTTTTGGTTCTCTTCCTATTTTCCTGCCATGTTTTCTTCTATCTACGTTGTAAGCAAGCAATTTTACTCAGCTTTCACTAACTTGCAGTGTCTACATGGTAGGCTATCAGTTTATAAAATGCTTCCTTTTATCTGTACCATGTACCTCGAACGAGAAGGTTTCGGATGTTCACGGCCCCGTTTACAGACAGCTTGTTTAAACGAAACGATAATAAAGCAATACCTGTTGTTAACTTTCCTATTTTATACAGTTATAAAGCAAAACTTCAATGAAGAAAAAAAATGTCCATGCAGAGCAGGAACATGCATTAAAGTTGTAAAAAACAAAAATCCCCTTGTATCATACCTGTGAGCAATTTCAGAAAGAAAAATAAAACAAACTCATTCACTTAATAGAACGATAGTGACTGTTCATGTTTGCATTTTACTGAGTGGATCTGTTTTGTTTTTTTTTTATCTTTCAAACAATTATATTGACTTATGTTGTAGCCTATAGACTATATACGAAATAAGAAATTAACTTTTGTGATTTAAGTAGAAATTATTTTCTAATGTAAACATATTTAAGCTTATATTCTCACAGTTGAAGATGTTTAAGAACTGTTTTACTGTGATATGCAAAGTAGCTACAATGGAGCAACTGTATAGTTTGTCACTGTTGGTATAGCTAGATCCAATAACACAAATTAATAGTGTTTATATATATTTATATAGAACGAGGTTCCAAAAACTAATGCTAAATTAGTCCTCGAATTTGATCGGCCGAGCGCGCGCGTTTCGCGAGAGGTAATGGCAGAATGGAACTTGTCACTTGGTGCACCCGCTTCGGATGTTATCACTCGATTGAATGGGTAGTTATCAGCCCATTCATATGGGTCAGTAGGAGCCTGCTGCACCTACTAGTAGGCTTAGAAGGCTGTTATCATCCATA
>JAUCMT010000059.1:14834329-14844626 GCA_032357475.1 Enteromius thamalakanensis
CCCATTCATATGGGTCATTAGGAGCCTGCTCACCTACTAGTAGGCTTAGAAGGCTGTTATCATCCATAGGACTACTGGGCATGCGCACATCAATCGAAAAAATTTTTTCTAACACTTTACGTCAATAATACTGTTTTTCTATCATGGTAAAGGGTAGTAGGTGTTAGGGTTGGGGTAGGTGTAGACGTTAAATAAACAAAATTTAATCGCTAGAATAATTTAATTTTAAATTTTACCAGTAGGTGCAGCAGGAGCCAACTGACCCATATGAATGGGCTGATAACGGCCCATTCAAATCGCGTGATAACATCCGAATCTCACTCCGCTTGTTCGTGTTGATGGCGGTTAACGGACAGATTCGGCGCTTCACGCGATTAAAGGTAAGTTTTCTGTGTAATGCAGAGTTTCTGTTCTATAACCAGCTAGGATAAAACATTTAATCATTGTTCGTTATCAGTGAACGTCAATTTTGAAGCTGCTATGAATTGACAGTGGATAATTTAACTCAGAGCCTAAAACATTGTGTTCAGTTTGAGTGTTCGTGTTTCCATAAAATGTAAACCTGGTGTCGCCTATTCAGGTTTTGCCCGTTATTAACTAATTTAAATAATGTTTGTTTCTTATTACGTGGCTTCCTTTCGTTTCGTTGCTGCTTGCAGCAAGAGTTTGATTTGTGAGTGGTTTGTGTTTAAAATGCACAAACGGTGAGGACTTTTAGTTACGGAAGAGGATTAGGGCCAAGAAAGAAAAAAATTGAATCATTTCGAGATTAAAGTTGTTAAATAACGATAAAAAAGTCGTTACATTTTGAGGGGGAAAAATAAAGTCGTTAAATTACGAGATTAAAGTCATTAAAACTAAAAGTCGTTAAATAAAAAAAGCCCTCCTGTTTCAAGAAGTAAAAGAGGCCTAGTTCGTAGAGTAATAGGCGAGTAAAACATGTTCGACTGATTGAAATGTTTTATTTAAAAAATATTTAATGAAACAATTTAACGACTTTATTCTTAACATTTTATTTCGACTTTTCTCGTCATTTAACGACTTTAATCTCGAAATGATGTAAAAAAAATAAAAAATTATTATTGCTTGGCCCTAATCCTCCTTCGTATTTAGTCGTTCTTTTCAGTATTTCATGTATTTTTATGATAAAAAAACGTTCTTGTTTTTGAGTACATGAATCATTTTCTCAGCTGGTTCCTTCTAAAGCATTCATTCAGGAACGGCACTGCACCATGGACTTTGAATTATAAAACAGCTTGGCTCAGGCATGCAAAAGAGAGTTAATGTTTAATGAATGGTTTTCCAAATATGTTGTGTGCTGAACCCTTCATTTTAAAATGGTAGAGTATTAAAAAACTATTTATGTTCTAGAGCTGTGGCCCTCCAGGAATTGAGTTTCAGACCACCGTTCTAAACATTTGTCATACACAATGACTCATTTTTGTAGATAAGTTAATGTCAGATTACCAAAAAAACGGTATTAACCCGGCATATTTCTATATTACTTATAATGCATACGTTTTTTCTTGAAATACAGTACCTATCAGCTGTATTGTTGTCAACAATTGGAAGATACAAAATATGTAATTATTTAGACATGATGTCACTTTGAGATTCCTATATATCTGGGGTTGAAGCATATAAGAAATAAGCCCGAGACACCAAGATTGCTATATCCATAATCAAGTTTATAAGATACCTAATGAAAGTTAAAAAAAGAAAAGCATCTTTAATACTACTTGAGTTCCAGGCAGTCAGGCTTACTTTTCAGATTGAAAATACACTTTTGTTTATGTAACTGGTTTTAAAAAGAGAACTTATAAGACTAAGCAGTTTTTGCAACCAGCCACAGATCTTACTAATAGACTTTCCAATCTCTGTTAAAATCAAATGATCCTGCTGCTGCCATCTTTTATACCCCCGCTGGAATAGTCATCTATTCTTGTGAGCAAACATAAAAGGTATGGTACTTTTTTTTTTAAATGAGTGAATACAGCATATGGTATTTCTATAAACACCTGCAGTTTTATTTCCTTTAGGAGTTTGTGAATTCCCAGTTTGGAAATCAATGTATTTGTATATATTCTTCGGTACTGAAGGTGTTTCTTTCAAGCCTGGTGAGTTGACGTCTATTTTTCTTCCTCTATTCTTTGATTGTAATGAACCAGACATCAGTTTGACCTGCAGTGCTCTGAGAAACCAGAAGGTGGCAGCACAGTCTTTTTTTTGACAACTCAAATCCAGCTGAGACTTTGTATTCAGTTTTCATCTTTCTGCGGTCAAATAACTTTACACGCAGTACTTCATTCACATATTTTGGAGATTGTTATAATATTGTACTCTGTTTACCTATATATGCTGCCAGTCAAGAGTTAAAAGAAGTCTCTTCTGCTCACCAAGCCTGCGTTTATGTTATCCAAAGAACAGCCAAATGTAAATTTGTACATTTTTAAAATATTTCTACTATTCAAAATAACTGTTTTCTGATTTGAATATTTTAAAATGAAATGTATTCCTGTGATTTTTAAGCTGAATTTAAAGCAATATTACTCTATTCACACAATCCTTTAGAAATCATTATACTATCCTGATTTGCTGCTTACAAAACATGTATTATTATTATCATTGAAAAAAAGAGTAGATTGTTTAACTTATTTTTTTTCAGGTTTTTTTGATGAATAGAAAGATCCAAAATCAGCATTTATCTGAAATAAAAAGCTTTTGTCTTGGAGTCAGTGTAAAACACAAACATAATACTTTTTAATTATAAAAAAGGATTAAATGAATCAAGAGTGATGATAAAGGCATCTATAATTACATAAGGCTTCTATTTCAGGTAAATGCTGTTCTTTTAAATCTCGGTTTATCAAAGAAAACTAAAAATAATATTAGGCTGTTTTTACAATGTAATAATAATGTTTTGTGAGGAGTTAATTAGAATATGAAAATTACTTTTCTTTATTTACACAATTCACACAACTGTTGTAAATACTGAACATATATATTTCTTGAACAGCAAATCAATGATTTGGGTTGGATCATGAGACTGGAGTAATGCTGCTTTAATCACAGGAATAAATTAGATTTAAACTTCAATTATATTGGATGAGATTCTACACACATGTTATTTTATATTGGGGACACCTGATTTCCAGTGATTATTGTCGTCTTGACTACAGAGACCGTCTCTGCACTTAATAAAGTTTAATTCTCGTCATTATACATTACTCTGCTGTTGTATTTGATAATGTTCAGTGCTTTGCTACAATCTGTACTGTTAAAAGCACTATAGAAATAAAAGTGACTCGACTATTTGTTATATAACTTTATTTGCTTGGCATGAAGCAAGAAAATAGCAACTTAAATAATCTCACATTTTTAAATAGAAAATGTCCTTGTCTTTCTCCATTCGTCTGTAATATTCATCAAGAGTCATCTATAATAGCTTAAAATAAAACAATGATATATTTAAAAAAGAGATATGCTCTAGCCTCCCACTGTAGTAGAACAGAATGGCATGTGTAAGTGTGGAGAAACTGTTGTCCACAATCATAAAATACTTTACTTCGGATAGCTTTAGCTGCACAAATACTGCAGCTCCCAAAGCTTGTCCAATAAATGATTATTTGTAGAATTCATGAATCTGTCCACAAAGCTCCACTTCAGTCAGTCCGACAGCATTTTCATAGTTCGTCAGTCTGTCTTAACATCTACACCTTCATGTGTGCTTCCTTCTGGTTTTCCTTTCACACTCGAGAAGTCACCAGCAGTGAGCGTAGTCTGCGTGCTAATGCTGCTTCCATTTCTTCCAGAAGAGAGTCTTTTCCAGACCCGCTCCGCGTCCCGGACCCCAGGATTAGCATCCGGAAGGCTTCCCTCTCCAACAGACCCGCCGTGTTCTGCAGGAAGTAACCTTCACAGTACGTACTGAGCTCCACTGCGCCGTGAGCCTGGGTAAAAACACGGGTTATGTTACTGGAGACACACTTTTTTACGATATTTTGTACGTTTATATAATACAAACTTGAATTTTTTATAATATTAAATCTTTTTTTTACCTTCGCAGTGTTGTAGATGTTCACAGCATTGTCGAGGTCAATGTTTTGAGCACAGATAATTTCACAGTGCCGCTGTAGCGCCCCCAACTGGAACAAACTGGCTGCTGACAGTAACTAGAAACAAAGTGAAAACAAAGTGATTACTTGTGTTTTATCACCTGCTTCAATCTACAAAAACTATTTACTGGCCAAGAAGAATTACAGCAGATAAACTCCAGTGCAGTGACTGTGGATGAGCCGCCAACATCCAACTCTTTGTTTTTGAGCATTAAAGGAATTGTTCACCCAAAAATCACTTACTCACCCTTAAGAAGTTCCAAACCTGTATGAATTTCTGTGTTCACACAGAGGAAGAAAGTTTGTAAGCAAGCTATTTTGGTCACCATTGACTTCCATAGTAGATAAAAACTGCCTGACCCAAAACAGCCTGCTTATAAACTTTCTTTAAAAGAACTCCTTTAAGCAGCCTCTGGCTTTGCCTGTATCTTACCTCCAGTAAATCTGGAACGCCCATCTTCAGAGACTCTGTCCCCCCGCAGTACAGGTATGACATCATCATCTGGATAAACACAAAGAGACCAGTGATAAACCCCTGATACCGTCTAGGAACACCCTGTTGCGTGAAGGAGGATTCATCTGATTGTTACCTGGAAGATGTTGTACTTGACGTTGCTGATCTCGATTTCCTTGCATGGCTGAGTGCTGTCTGCCAGCAGAGCTTTGAACCTGACTCCAGAGAAAACAACAGCCTTTATTCTTAACGGTTCAGGTGTGTTTCAAAATGTCATCTACATCAGACGCTGCGCTAGGAGATAACACTTCTTTCATGGTGTACTCGAGGTAACAGACTCACCTGTCGGATGCTGTAAGCAGCAGAACTCCATGAGCGTAGAACGGTTTGCCCTCCACTCGGAACACCACGTCAGACATCTCTGGGTTGTTCAGGAAGTGAGGATCTGCGGAATGATCAATCTGAGACATCAGTCTTGCTCAAGATTTTTCCAGAGGAATCAGTTATTGACGGAAATAAAATAAACTGCAACTATAATGGAAGCCCATTTTTCCCACTGAAGAATTGTGATTTTCTTGCAACTGCAAAAAAATCATAGTTTGCATGATATAAGGGTAGTTGGTGTGACAACATATATATTAAAAATTGAAGATAAACCTCTTTTATGCTATTTGTAGTTCCAAGAATAAAGCTAAACATTTCTCATATTATTTGTATGTCACACAGTAGGATCACTTATTTGTCAACTACCCATAAATATGCATTTTAACAAAAGTCAAAATTGTAAGTTTGTCTCACAATTCTGACTTCATAACTCTTAATTGCGTAAATGCATAATATATAAACTCGCAATTGTGCATTAATGAAATGGGCTTCTATTTTGCACCACCATGTAATTGAAAAAAATGATATCATTGACATAAATGTAACTGTACTAAGATGGAGTGAATTACCAAGTTGAGCAGAGAGAGCTGCTTTCTTTTCTTGGATAGGAGGAAGTGGAGCAGGGCCGTAACAGTGACTGAAAATGACGCCCAGCTGGTGGATGATTGCCTCGTTCTGTGGAGAAAATGAGAAAGAATTAGTCAGAAGGTAGCTTAAACTAGGGTGATTTACAGATCTTGTCACACCAAGTCTGAATATTTGGCTCAAAAGCAAAATAAAAATATTTTAGAACGTAATGTCATTTTCAGTTCCTGTTCTGAAATGTAAAACTATAATCATCTGTCATGCTTTAATTCATAGTCTTAAGTAGAATTTGTAATTGCTTACCAACCACTGACACAATGACAACTATTCCTTTTTTTCATACACAGCAAATATCCCAGGTTTTTTAAGTACCTTGCTATTTTTCAGGATGTTAAACATCAGAGGAAGGCCGACGCAGACTAGTTCCTCACAGTAGTCGTCCTCTTTAATGGAGGTGAAGTCTCGCAGAAGAGAAAGCATGACTCCAGCTCTGGACTTTTGCTGAGCGCTGCGCAGTGACTCCAGCCACACATGGAGTTTCCATGGCACTCCTTCACAATTAAACAATGTGTGAAGAATTACTTACAAATATTTCAATGCTTTCTAGATAGATTGACTTTTCATTACCATATCAAAGGAGGAAGATTCATAGTTGATAATGACTTAATAAAAATATAATTTTGTCATCTTTGCTATAGACGTTCTCTGTAAATTATTGCCAACTTTGTGATTAGCCATGCATCTAACCTACCCAATGATCTGAGCTCCATGGTGACATCCAGGTAGCCATGCTCTGCGCTGTAGAAGGAGGACTCCTGCAGAGCTTTCATACGGGCTTTACACAGTTTGGGCAGGGCGTCCTCTGATACCAGGCTGAGGTTTGGGGATGGAGGAGGGGGTAGAGAGTGTCCATTCCGGCCGGACGCCCGCGTCTCGACCTCCACACCCTCTGCCAAGATCTCCTCCAACGAGAGCACATCTTCCCTCACCTTCTGAGGCTGAGAGAGGAGCTTCCTCAAAACATTCCTGGAGAATAATGTATGTTTTAGTTCAGTGATAGATGGATGAGTAGGTGGACCACTACAAAACTAGATGGGTGGATACATATTCTGTTGAAAAATCCAGCATATGCTGGTTAGTTATGTTTAAGCTGGTCATCCTTAAACCAGCTCATGACCAGCTAACAACCACTTTCAAAACGTACCTAAAAAAAATATATGCTGGATTTTTCAATAGGGTAATGAGGTATTGGACATATAGATAAACAGAAGGATAGATGGACGATAAATGAGTAGATACATGCTAGGCATACTAGATAAGTAGTAGAGCGCAGTTGCATAAATTGGAAGATGGGTGGCTAGGAAGGAACAAGTGATGCAAAGGTAGATAGCTGGCTGGAATGATGGACAGCTACTGGACTTGGATGGAGGAAAATAAACATTTAAGTAGAGTAATAATAATTGGATTGATACACACATCTGGCTGGATAGCTAATGAATCACTAGAAAAAAATAAACCAGTAGAAAGATGGATGGATGATTGCTAGGTAGCTATTAGGATACGTAATAAATGACTGAAGATGGATGGATGATTGGATGGACACAGCTAGCTGAACATGGATGAGACAGATGGATAGATAATGATTGGACAAATTCAGATAAAGCTGGATGAACAGAAAGAAAGTTATATAGCTGATGTGGTAATACTTTGTTGTAAGAGATCATGTTCATAGTTGTGGGGGGGTGAGTATGTGTTGGTGTGATTTGTTCCAGGCTGCTGGGGATGATGGGAGGTATTACCTATGGCCATGGGCGGCAGCGTGACTGAAGCAGTTCATGTCCTCATAGAGCGATGATGTCAACGCGTTACTGTCCTGGGACCTCAGCAGGGGGTCTGCACCGCGCGCCAACAGTAAACTAACCAGCTCATAATTCCCTGCGAGATTGCGAAAGCAGGAGAGTGACCAGAGGAGAAGTACAGGAGAAAAGGGAAAACAGATGGTGAGATTGCAGAGAATAAGTGAGGAATAAATTTGTGATCATTACTGTAATGACTGTAGAAGGGTCATATCTTGAGGAATCAATAGTGCATTGATCCTTCGAGATAAAAGTGCTGGATGTTCTATGAAAACACACAACATCCTCCTGCAAAATTGACTCTACTTCTGATACCCCTAACATGAAATATTAATATTAACACCCACAATTACAATAATAAATTGTTGAAGTTCAGAAACATGGCACTTTCAGTCACGGTGGGGTATAGTCTTAAGGGAGCTGCCATATTTGGTTTCTCACGGGAATTAAATTAGGCTTAGAGGGATAAAAGTACAGTGCATTCAAATATTCTATATCGTTTCCCCACAGCCTTGTTTACCTCCACATTGAATTCAATATGGCCAAATGGCACTTGGTAGCAAATACAATCACGGCAAACACAGGGTCAAATTAAAACTAGCCACTTCAAAGGACTCTTCAGAAAAGAGTTTAAAACTGATTTGACCTTTGATTTTTTTTTTTTAATGAATGTTTATTTGTGTGATGACAACATCTCTTTATTTGGCTCCGTCAGATGGAACAGTACCAAGGAACAGTTAACTGGTCCCCCATACAGTGGTTCCCAATCCTGGTCCAGGAGTAGTCCTAACAATGCACGTTTTAGATATAAACCACACCTGACTTCAAAACCTCTACTGTTTCAGATAAGGGGGTTGTAGTGTTCTCCAGCACCAGGACTGGGAACCACTGCCCTACAACCTTTAACTCTTCAAAGCTCTGACTCTGGAGGGTTCTGGAGGGATTAGGACACGGGGATGAGCTTCTCAGAATGGAATGCAGCAAAATGCTGACAGATAGGGTAATAGTTTAGATACTGTTGGATAGACAGTGGTAAAGGTTCAATAAAAAATGATTTGACTCCAAAACGTCCCCACAGCTAAAAGTTTTAAAACCAACTGTAGGAAAACAAGTCTTCCTGACCCAATTCCATCAACTCTCATACAGTTTGGCTTTGGTCTGCCAACACAGGGCCATATTTTTAGGGCTTCCTGTTTGGGATGGGAGTGACGAGCCTTCCCTGGCAGGCTGTAAATCTGATCTGGTGGAGGTTGGGAGAGGCTGGCATGAGGGAGTTGTGCTACACACACCTGCTGCAGATGCCAGCTGAAGAGGCGTCTCGACATTGCTCTCCTGTCCATTACGGACGGCTGCTCCTTCCACATTGGCCCCAGCATCTAACAGAAGCTGAAGATACAGGCACACATGTAGGTTAAGAGAGTAACAACAAAAACTTATAACAGCGTGCCTATAAGTTCACTTGTAGAGTAGTTGAAAAAAGCAGCTTGTTACCTGCACTACTGATATATGTCCATGTAACACAGCGAATGTGAGCGCCACCCAGTGGCGGCTGTCTGGATGGACTGAAGGGTGTTTGGGAGAGCAAACGGGTACCTGAACACAAAAACCATCAGCTTTCATACAGGCTTTAGTACTGAATAAACATCACAAAAAGATTCACAACATTATTAAAACTATGCACTGCATCCCAATTCAGAGACTGCATCCTTCAAAGGCGGCATTCAAAGATTGGATCGCAGCAGTTTTATTATAGTTAACTAAAACCATAAAAACATGTTGCTTTAAAATAAAATTTACATTTAAAACACCATTTCAGCTTCATGCTAAGGCAACATTTATTTTTTTTGACAATACAAAAAATTTAATAAAATGTAATAAAAAAAATGACTTAACAGTATACACTCTTAACTTTTACAAGTTTTTTAATAGAATTCTGAAAATCCAGTTTTATTTACATTTCTATTGATTGCCTGTAAATATTTCAACATTTAATTGCATTGAACTTGATTTAACAGGCCCTAAAATAGTGCTGGACTATGAAAGTAATGGGTGGTCCATACCGCTACATCCAGATTGGCTCCAGCATCAATCAGCATCTGGACTAAAGCTTCATCTCCAGCTGAGCAGGCATACATTAGCGGAGTCATTCCCTACACAGATGCATCCAAAATATGATCACAAAATATGTCACAGAGTGATGTATAGTTTGGTCTTGGGGGCTGATGGGTGCTGTTAACATCTGGTTTGCGGTTCTGAGCTCACAGTACCTGGTCATCCATACTGTTGACACCATCTGGCCCCAGCAGCTCGATGGCCTGGCCAATCAGGTCGGTGCGGCCGCAGTTCAACATGCGGAAACCCAGGTCCAGCTGGAACTTATCTGTGGCGGCTTTGGCATCCAGCCGTCGGAAGGAGCTAAAGCAGCACTCGGGCCTACGGAAGACAGAAGAACTGTAAGAAAACACACATGAATGAAAAAGAGGACAGTGAGGAAGTGTGTGGGGAAAGGAGTGATGGTGTTCAGTACATGCTTTAATGGGTGGAGTGCTGTTATTCCCGAAGTGTTCTCAAATCATTAAGTGTAAGGCTGGGTTCTTGAGGCTTTGCTGAAGTTTTGTTTTTATGCAGTTTGATGGAAAGTCACATATAAGGAGGAGCATGAGGTCATGTCTGATGTCATGCTGTTTAAATGTCTTGACATTTTAAAAAATAGATTTAATTATTCTTATAAGGTTGTGATAGAAACATTAAAATATACTTGTTGGAACAACTGAAGGACCTGAAAAAACAAAAGTCGTGATGAAATGTGATGTCCCTGTTCAAATTACTATTAAAGGAGAAGTTCACTTTCAAAAAAACTTTTGCTGATAATTTACTCACCACCATGTCATCCAAGATGTCCA
>JAUCMT010000059.1:14850354-14870075 GCA_032357475.1 Enteromius thamalakanensis
TATATGTATGTGTACATTTTTTGGAAAACAATTTTGTGCCCCATTTATATATATATATATATATATATATATATTTTTTTTTTTTTTATTATTATTTATTTATTTATTTATTTAATTTTTATTTTAAGTATTTTAATGTTTTATTTTATTTTTAATTTAAGTGCACAAGGGTTTTTTTTGTTAAAAAGCGTGATTAAAAATAGATATTTTTCTCATTTTGTAATCATTGGCCATCAGGTTTTCCAAAGTAAACATTTTATATATACACATATATATATATAATAATCAGAAATAAAAGTCTAAACTATCAGAGATGCATTTCTTTTTTTAAAATCATTTCCTTCAGAAATCTGAGGGGAACCATCAGTCTGAATGTGCCTAGCGCTGGCAGCAGCTACTAACAGCATCATTAAAAAGCAATATGCACAACACTCAAATCTAAAAACACACATGATAATATGCCTGTCAGCTCTTTTCCATTCCTAAATGGAATTATTGATCCCTTACATCTATTTGAAAAACAAATGGCAATAGCTCTGTTAGCATGTACCGGCCACATGTCCAGGAACACACACAAATGTAAACTCCTGATGCGTAGTCCACTCCTCTGACCTGCTCTTTTATGAATGAAAAACAAAACCAGCATGAAATGTAAGCTCTTCAACATTTTTACAACCTCGCCTTTGTTCTCTTGTCAGAGCGCTACGCTAGTGAAAAGCAAAAGTCCGTCTGCGTCCCTCCGTCTCTTGTTCGCTTGGCCCTTGGGTCAGGCTTCAACAATGACCCGTGCTTCTGAATCGCGGGCTCAAGTTCAACCCGTGGCCTTCGACCCGAAATCCGAGCTCAGTTTCAGCCTACATCAAAGCACGGCTAATCAGGGCTTGTGGAAACCATATAGCGCTTTGGGCTAATTTGCGCAGACATTTACACACGTGTTAAGGCTTCTAACGTGACTGGATTACACCAGAGATGTGTAACGTGATTAAGAGTTCACTACTGAGACCACACGGCAGCTTCCCTCGCTATAAACATATATAATGCCGAAGCGTGTCTCTGAGTCATATACAAACACTAGCGTCTGGCAGGCGACTCTATGGCCGCTGCATATTAAACGCTGTGGCTTACAAGCCAGGAATGTCTTGCGGTTTGGCAGCGGATGATGATTCATCCCAGCATTACTTTAAATGGTTATTTTGTACATTTGTAAAGTCATGTGTAAATAGTGTACTACAGACTTTTGAAAAAGGTCTTTCAATACATCAGCTGATTAGTGACTTTTCATTAATCAAGTCTTACTGTTCACTAATTAAGACCTCAATTATAGAAATAACACTGTTATTAGTGCTCTACAGCTCTTTCAAAATAGCTGCCTTCTTTAATTATTGTTTAATAATTATCACCTTACTGCTTGGCGGTAGATATTATGAGTAGATGTATTACTCATAAATCCTTACAGTATAATGCAGGGTATAAAGGTTTTGGTACTAGACGTGTCAGACTAAAGGTCCGTTCACACAAAGCATGATAACTATAAAGATAACAATAACTATATTTGTGTCCACACCAGCGAACAATATCGTCCGTTTGTTATAAACTTAAGCGCGTCTGCCACTTTAAATTCTTAACGATAGCAGGATTGATTCTGATTGGCTGTCAATGTTTCGTTCATCAGCTGGAAATTTGTTCTAGTAGGGATTCCAACGATATCGTTTCTCTGTGCCTTTATAGTTATAGTTGTGGCGTGGACGCGGCTATTCTTTAATGGTTTTTAGAACTATATCTTTATCGTTATCTTTATCGTTTTCGTGAATGGTGTAAACAGGGCTTAACAGTCAACAGCATGATATAGCTTTTTCGTTTTAATGTTTTGTTTTGTTTGTGTGGCTCTCTTTATTCAGTAGTTGAGATCAGAAATGGTCAAACTAAAAAATATTAGTAAATACACCTCCTAGAGACGCCAGAAAAACAACCAACATCATGTTTGTTTATGGATTTATTATTATTATTTGACTTGTTTATTTTCTGGCTTCTTTCATGTTAGAAAGAGACAGAAACAGAAAACAGTCAACGGCGTGATTTTATTGTGTCTGGCTCACTTGTTTCAGTAGGTGAGATAAAACAAGGCCAAACAGAAATAAAATGTTTTAGGGTTAATGTAATACTAGAAATGTTTAGTGTGCGGGACCATGGGCCTTTTTCAGGAAACCAAATTTGCCAAATAAGTCAGGCTTATTTCAGTTAGTCTGACTTATTTTGAACCAAATCAACAAGTCAGACTATAACTAAAGTAAAGCTGGCTTATTTAGCAAACTTGTTTTATGAAACAGACCCCTGATCTACTGTTATACTGATTTACGGACACACTCATAGAAATACGCATTCTTAGAAGCAGTTGGATGTTTTTAAAATGAGTTTACAGAAACTTAATCTTAGTATGAAAGCATTCTATACTCCAATTAGCCAGTATGTATGGATGTGTCTAGTCTTCCCTGTCTTGATCTGGGGTCATCTTACAGAGCCTTCTTGATGTGTGACCACTTACCACCCAGCACTCCCCTTCACCTTTCTGACCCTTCCCTCCCTCTCTCTCTCCACCCACTCAATAGGAGACACATACCCATCATAAATCAACACTTACTATTACTAACCTCTAGCTCACATAACCAAACTTCACTGGATCCGTAACGCCCCCTTTTCGTTTACAGGCCTCTCTCAGGACCACACACTGCACATGTGTGGTTTCATTTCAAGCAAAGGTTTTATAGACTTTTCAATAGAATGCGTGTTGAGACGACCTTAAATAATGACTGAGGCCTTTACTGTAATTACAGCCAGGACTGAAGCACCACCTGTATCCCATTCTGCTACTCCACCATATACACAAGCGCTCTGCAATATTTCTGGAAATCTTTCCTGGCATGATCGTTAAGAGAGATTCCTGATTGGAGTCCTGGAGTCGGCAGTAAGGCTCCATTGTTGTTTCCACTTAAGTTTGTTAGTTGAAGGTCTTACACAAGTGAACCAGCTGCAGCCAAAAGCAAGATTTGCCTTTTACTTATTCAACTTACAAACTGATAATTGCACACATACGTATACGCACAATCACATGTGGACAATTGTGCTTGGCGTTCAACAACAGCACATCAAAGAAGTTAACAAACATCTGAGACCATCGACGAAAATCTGGATTGACTTTGTTTTAGGACGCAGCAAGAGCTTCCAGAAATTGTTACACCTGTGTGACTCCTTTATCATGTAAGAATTATTTTGGGGCAGATTTTTTGGGGGGTTTGTTGCATTTAAACAATTTGAAATTTGAGTGCTTCCATTGGGCTAGTTTTTACTTGTGGCGTGAAGTAAGCAGACCTGACTACTTTTTTTTTTTTTTAAATGCTTGGTGCTATTGTTTGATTATAAAGTTGCTTCAGCTTGCAGAGTAACTGCTTCAGCATAGTTACACCTAGTTTTGTATCCCACAAACAGGCATCCTTCCAAGAGCCAATATTTACAGTACAGTACAACTGTAACTGAACCCTGCATAATATAAACCTCCATTCTTATCTTTAGCAGGCCAGTAATACCCTGAGGACATCCATGAAGCAGGACAGGACACCTAATGACCCGCTCTTAAAACCAATCTCTCTTTAAGAACAAGTTAGAATGAACTTCCAGGATACAGCAGCTGGAAAATGAGTTTAAGGAGCTCCTCACATTTCTACTCTATCATTAACAGCTTTAAAGTCCCTTCAGGCTGTGTGATTTCCAGAGTTTACTTACATATCAATGGGCCATTAGGGGTTTGGGCTGTTAATTAGCTTAGCACCCATTGTGTGAATTGGAGACTGGATTAATGGGAGGGGAATAGTAATGAGGCTCACCTTTCTTTGCTCAGGGCCATTCGGGGCGGATCCAGGTTGGGGTTCTCCATGGACTCCATCTGAGGGCATCGCAGGAAGTAGTAGAGAGTGTGGAGGGCATCCGGAGACCAGGAGACAGGCTGCTGGCGGGCATGACGTGCAGGACTGAGCCCATGACGGACAGAACTGAGGCGCTGCATGTGGTGCATGGCCCTTGACACCAGGTCACCTGATGATGACAAACAATCGATCAGAAATGTATGATATTTGCATCAGATCAGGCTAACAGAGATTATTTTAATTTATTAAAACATATTTTTACAATATCTTAAATACACATTGTCTATGTTTTTACTGAGCATAAGTTACAAAATGTCGGGTATCATAATGTAAGGGACATTTTGCATGGTGGTTGCACCATATGACACGGATTTTGTGTGTGTGTGTGTGTGTGTGTGTGTGTCATGTGGTGCAACCCTAATGCAAAAATAGTCATACATTTTTCCTATCTTGAAATACATAATTTTTTGTTGTTTTAAATATTATACAAATATTAAAAAATCCATGTCATGTGGTGCAACCACCAAAAAAACTTTTATCTTTCATAACTTTTATCTGTCATGAATATATATATTTTTAAGAAAACAATAAGAATGAATGAAAACAAAATTATTTTTAAAGAAAAAAAAAATATTTTCATACAAAACCAACATGAACACAAGATTTAAACTCAATAATAATAATAATATTAAAAACCATCTTTTCTTCTTGACCCAGATATCAAATTCTCACCAGCGCTCGGTCGGAAGCACCAGAGACCTTGGACACTAACTGAAACCAAAAACCACAACTTGGCCTTCATAGCAAATATCAGCATAGTCAGCACACGTGCCTTCTCTAAGCAGCTTTGGGGATGAAACACCCACCTGCTGATGTCTTTGCCTCATGAAACTCACAACTCCTCAACATATAAACATCCTTATGATTGTACCAACAATGCATCCAATAAAAAATGGATTCTCAACATGTCGCAGGAAACAGCCCAGGTAATAATCAAACTGAATATGGATACACTGATCAAGATTCAATGCATGTCTTGGTCTACACTAACTTGGGAAGCAAAGTTGTGGGCTGGCCACTCCATTTGTGGGAACATGTAGGCTTCAATTGTGGTAATCACCCCTTGGGTTCATTTTCAAACCACAGAGTGGTTTGTTAGTAGGAAGAATCTTCCGTTATTATCTGAAAGATGCCAAACTTGTAGCAATAGGGGCCTTATTGTGCTGCCAGGCCCTACAAAGGGTCTTAAGAGAATTTATGAAGCAATCAGGAAGTTTGAGGCTTTTTTCTTCTAATGCTTGCCCTGCAGGCTGAGATCAGTGCGATTGGACTGGAGATATTAAATACAACATCCTCAAAGCTCATGGTAATACTTCCACAATTTAAAGGCTGCAAAAGTTTGAAATACCTGAGCAGCAGTTTAATGTCTCCGGCGCTGCCTGTGCTATTAAGAGCAATGTTTCGAATTTGAGCGTGTAAATATGTGCTGTGAAACCAACTGGAGCAAACATTTGTTTCAAACTCAGAAGACTATGCTTAGGCCTGATTTGGTCTGAAATGAAGTCACTGATGATGATGTCATCAGTATCTTGAATTTTGCTTTGCTCATTTCCATGGAACAATACTTTTAAGGTGTATACAAGCTGGAGCAAATTTTCTTTGATTTTGCTGGCTTATTACATAATCACTATACAGTACGTAGACCAGTTGTAGTTAAAAGGCTTTTACCAGGTTGAGTAAACTTTTCCATGACGTTCGCTTTCGCAAGTTGTTTCAAATTCCTGAAACAATCTCCGAACAACCTTCATTTTGGCCTGATGTTGCCCGAAATAATGTCACACTCTTGGATTTTGCTTGAAGTATACCAGGCTTTTCTTTATCAACCCTTCCTCTAAATTGCGACTGAAATCACTACCAACAGCATTTTTTCCACATGCCAAATCCCACATATTAGGTTGTGTCGATTGAATCTAGCATTCCAGAAGATCTACCGATGCCCCACTGTCCATCGGTCTCCTTGGTATAGCTGGATCAAACCTACATGAGAGCTCATGGGGAGGCGCCAACATCACAGGCAGTGCACAAAGACAGCTCTCACTGAATTCACTGAGTTTGTGTGTGATTGCTAATGTCCTGCTGAACGTTTGGCTTGCATGACTGTGCCCTTGTGCTGAGGGAGACAAGCAGTAAAGTGTTCGGTTTTTGCAGTAGGAAATTCGTGCCTCCATCGGTAAGCCGCCAACCATGCCACCGCTGGGCCTGTGGCATGGTGGGTAAACACAGGTAAAACAGCTCAGAGTACGGCAACCCATGCCAACAAAGGAACTCCTTCAGTTCCAGGGAAATATCCCATTTTCAAATGTAAACTGGTGTGAGGAGGGAGCCAAAACACTGTACAACGAACTGAAAGACTGTTGCTGAATAAGGCACTGTAGGCTTTGTATTTATAGTTTAAAGTTCAGCTAAATTGCATTTGTTCAGCTTTCTTTTTGTATAAAATAATAATTTATCCCAGAGCAGATGTTGCTTTTATCAAGGGAACCATGTTGAGACAGACATGCTTCATTTGAGTGCAGATGAGTCAGGCATCATGAAGTCAGAGGAGACAATGGTGCAGCGGTTTATCTTCCTTCAGTCCTGATAGGAGTGTGTCTAATAACACCATAACATCCTGCAGAAATTATCTAAAATAACAGCCACGAGGCACTTCTAGTTGACTAGGGTCCTTTTTCTCCATTTCCACAAAATATTCTGTTTAGAAAGCAAACATGACTTGTCTTTGGGAACGGCATAGTGGTGTTTATTCAGAGCAGAGAATAATAGGGTTAATCAGTCCAGAAAGATAACCAGCGTTCACATTATCTCCATTTCCAAGTTGTGTTTTCAGGGATAACAACACACAATTGGGTCTCCATATGAAACTTGCTGCTATCTTGAAAAATAGTAGTGATATTTCATTATTGTGCATTGCTAATATTTACATAATATGCATATAAAAAGTATAAGAAATATGCTAAATAATGTGCAAATTAATTTGATGCACTATTATTTTCACTATTAACACTGAATCCTTTAAACAAGATACAAAAAGCAAAGTTCCAAATATAAAAAGCTAATTAAAATTGCATTTAATATTCAGCATGTGACATTTACGATAAAATTCAGCTGTGTCCAAATTTCTCATAAGCTGTAGCTTAAACGTGACCTTTCCGAGTTGTGAATGATTCAGTGCGTTTCATAATGGACAGGAGAGAGAAACAGATAAAGTAAGAGTATCAGACGTAACAGACAGACAGGAAGTCAGTCAGACACTCACTCAGTTCGGAGATGCTGCCCACACATGTAGCCAGTAAGGCCTGTTCGAGTGTTCGCAGCTCCAGTTCGGCGTACGCATCCTCTCTGCTCTCCAACCCCGTCTGACGTCCCTCCGTGTACGGACTGAAATGAGCCGGAAGTGACAGAACACCTAAAATACAAAGACAGGAAATGAATCAAGACAAAATGGTCACCTTTACTCAACAAACCAATCAATAAAAGAAATGGTCTTCTGTGGACTTTAAACATGGAGGTTGCCCATGGAGTGAAATCTCACCATCTCTTCCAGGTTCAGATACGAAAGAAACACTCTTACACTCTTAAAAGTAAAGGTGCTTCCAAAGGGTCTTCACAGCAGAACCATTTTTGGTTCCACAAAGAACCATTTAGTCAAAAGGTTCTTTAAACGAACCATCTCTTTCTCACCTTTTAATCATCTGAAGAACCTTCTTTCACTACAAAAGAACCTTTTCTTTAGGTTCTTTAGATGTTAAAGGTTCTTTATAGAAGGTTGTTCTATAGCAGCGTGAAGACTTGTTCTACACAAAAACACTTGAAGGCGTCTGGAAAGATCAGAAACACAAAGGTGCCTTCCTGATAACGTTCGGGGTTCAGACACACTCTTTCTGTTTAAATCTAGATTAAAGACACATCGTTTTAGCCAAGCATTCGAATAATGCATCTCAACTTTTCCTGCAGTTATATCTGATCAGATGTTCATTATTCATCTTTTAGCTCTGGTTCAACAAATCTTCATTCTCTTAGTTTGAACAGCAGCTACGCTAATCTTGCTCCTATTTGTTCTGTTTCTACAATGGGATTGTCATCCCGTGGTAACTAGGAATTAACAAGCTCCAGCCTGGATCCAGAACACTTAAGAAGAGATGATGCCAACGCCACAGAGGACTTCAGATGATGCCAACCCTGGAACAACACACAGCACTACTGAACTCTGCTACTAATTTATAATGTTCCTTGTCTGTTTGATTACATCATTAATTGATCTTTACCTATCATCTATGCTATATGTACATGTACAAGCTGTAAAACATTAAAAAAATTATATTCTGCAAGAGCAGGAAAATTCAGACCATGTAACTGATGAGGGAACATTTGGATTTATGGTTTGGGAGGAGAAATCTCACAACACCCTAAGCTAGAATGATATTGGTAATATATTGGTAAAAACACAATGTTGGGATGTGTATAAATATGATTTTAAAAGCTCCAGACACTATTCAAACCATGCACTTAGCTTCTGCTACAACTATGCTCTCTGCCACCTTTTGCATTCTTAAAGAGTTCACGTTCTACAGCATGCATGCCTGCTGCTGCCTAGCCACGATGAGAAGAAAACCTAGTCTACATTCCCTCCAGATGCCTACAGTTAGAAAGGAGTGATCTGTGATACAATCACTTTACATACATTGCATGTCTCTTTGAATAATGCAAGTCTTTAAATACATAAATAAATGAACAGATGTAAATGTGGCAAGCAGCTGGAATGTGTGTGATGTTGTGTCCGACATGTCTTATTTTTTTGCATCTGTTCAAATGTGCACCTGCTGCCAACTGATTTATAGCAGAGGTGAAACTCTCGAAACCCACATTCACCCACAGGCCAGAGTTGACCTGACACAGCCTACACTGCAGCACTAAAGAGCAATGACACTTTTACATGTGCCCATGCAAGTCACTGTGTGTATGTGTGGGTTGGCATTTGTGGTTTATGGAAAAATAAATGATATGGGTATGACAGAGGTATTTTCAGGTATTTTAGGTGGTTTATGAGGACACAGCCAATGACCCCATATTTTGAAATACTAAATTGTGTTTTTTGGAAAATCTAAAAATGCCTGTAGTGTCCTGTAAGGGGTAGGGTGTAAGGTTGGCGTAGTACAATAGCACATACAGGTTAAATGGCAAGATGTGTGTGTACTGTAAGTGTGTCTGAATACTTTTTTCTGCTGTAACAATTTCGCATGTGACTGTGTCTATGCCCTTCCCCAAAAGTGTGTTCATGTGTTTACTGTTCCATTAACAGCATTTTGTGTGTAAGTTTACACCTGGTAACATCTGTCTTTGATGTGGACAGTTATAAAAGTACATGCCTAATTCAATATAACATCATTCACAAAGCACAGCTCGTAAATTGAGTCTGAAATCACACATTTACACTACATAGAATTAGATATATAGTGAATATTAAATAAGTGAGCATTAGAGTGGTTTTAGACAGTCTATCCATGTAAAAGCAATAAATTGATCTTTCAAACATTTTTAGTATTGTAATAGAATGTGTGTGTTTTTTTGTATTTTCCATAAAATACTATGCAAAATAAAGAAAAGCTCCACTTACAATGTGTAGTTTGAGATAGTCACCTAACCCAGAGGAGCTGTTCACTCGCACCAGCAGAGCTTCCTTCAGATGCGTGCTGAAGCCCATCGCCAGCCGATCAGCTCGTGTGCTCGGACGGTCATTCGGTGGCCATGTGTATGTGATCAGCCCGCCATCTCTCCCAAATATATATGTGGTGCCTGCTGCAAGAGACAGATGTGAAAACAGACAGAGAGAGTTCAGTCACTTTATGAACAGTTCAAACAGTAATATAGATAGAAATATTTTATTGTGGTTTTCCTTAAACTTTAAATATAATTCTGATAAATAAATAAGCGTGTGTGTGATTTTTTTTTCTTATGTAAAGATGATGTGACTTGATTGCTTGGATTACACTTTAGTTAATAGTCCACATTTTATACATTCTTCTAGCTGTAAGCAACTGTAACTACTGATCAACTATGTCAACTAATTCTCATTTATTTACAACTCCATGTCTATTAACTCTAGAGTAGACTAGACTTTAAGGGTTAGTAGAATAAGTTTCTGATTGTCAGTATGTAGTATGTTGTAGACCCATCTAAATAAAGTGTTTTACTAAGACTCTAATAACTGCTAGTTGACATGTAGTTACTTACTGTTACTTAAAGTTGACTATCAAATTAAAATTTACCATTCTTTGGGTATTCTTTATTTTTCTTGCTCTTTCACTTTTTGACTTTGTACATATGTTCATATGAGCATATGTTCTCTCGCAGTCTGACGTGAGTGTTTTAGAAACATGAGTTAGAAGATGTTTTAGGGTCATCTGTCCATAAGTATTTGAACGGTGGTGACCCGGCAGGCTGTGACACATCACTTAGCCATTGCAATGGAGTTCTTGTTGAGAGTGAAAGCAAGAGCAAGAGCAGGCTGTTTATTGCAGAGTCTCAGCTGTGCTGGGCAGTCATTTCTCTCTAATAATAGCAAAGCTGTACTATCACCTCGCTGCTGAAAAATGTCAGGTAGATTTTCAGTAGCGATTTAGATGGTAGTATTGCAAGGAAGCACTAACAAGTTTTGTGCCTTAGAGAGAGAAGGAGAATAAGATGTGAAAAACAAATTTAATAGAAAAAGAGTCCTAAGTTCACAACCTTTCAGCATTTTATGCATTCTAGGCTTTTCTCCCTGGTTCCCTTTCAATCGGTCACTTCAACGTCACGTTGGTGACCGGCGAATAGGAATCTCGCTTCGAGATGCCAAAACAACTCTGCATGTATGCAAACACGCCAATGATTTTCATTGGCATACGCTGATAAGGATCAGCTGAATCCAATCGCGGCGCGAGTATAAGTAGGTCAGCCGATGTAGTGTTCATTAGCTTTACGCTTCAGAGCCGAGCAGTTCATGCAAACGTTTCAGAAGCCATTTCTATTCTGCAAATGATGGAGAAAGGCTGTTTTTACGGCGTTGCAGCGACGGTGGTTCCAGTTGAGTGGCGGTGACATTTGTATTGCACTATCTGCATTTGTTTAACGTGTGGCCATCTTCCCTGTTTGCTTCAGCCTTTCACAAAAGAGCAAAGCTAAAAGAGTACTTACGGGTGGTATATCTTTTTAAAGACGCTTCCTTTAACGAGGAATGTCATACCATCCGTGCGTTTTTTTGGATGTGGCCGTTACTTGGCATCAATGGACAGTCATGAACGCTTTTTACATGCCTGGACATTAAGCATGCTAAAGCAGCGTTTGTGGATAGCTCATGTTCCTCATGCAGGAAGATGACCATCTCGAAGTTGCGGATAAGGCTTACTTACATGACTGGTGGAAAGGGAGTCCCGTTCTGGGGCTCGCGCTGGCAGCATCCGCGGAATTCCGGTTCCGGAGGAGAGAGGGCCAGCCTTACATTGACAGTCGGGAACTCTCCTCGGAGAGCGCCTCCTGTGGCCCGCACTCCGACACGGAGTTAACCAAAATGGTGTTAGATTTCACTTTTGGAGCATCAAGGTGGTCTACGTTCCCGCCGAATGTCGCAGCTAACACGCCACCTCCTCCTATGCAGTCAGAAGCATCTGTGGTCGCTTCGCGCCATTCACATTCCAGGTGATTACAACCAGATGGCCGACGAGCTGTCTCGAGCTCAATCGCTCCCTAGAGAATGGAGACTCCATCCGCTGACGGTCCAGTTGTTTTTCGCTTTGACCAAGGGAACCTTAGGCAGAGATGCCCTGGCACACAGCTGGCCTCAAGCTATGCAAATATGCGTTCCCCGCAGTGAGCCTTCTTGCACAGCTCCTGTGCAAGGTCAGGGAGAGAGGAGCAGGTCCTGTTGGTAGCCCCTTATTGGCCCACCAGGACCTGGTTCCGCAAACTCATGCTCCTTGCGTCAGCCCCTCCCTGGCCGATTCCTCTGAGGAAGGATCTACTGACTCAGAGACGGGGCATCCCTTGGCACCCGCACCCAGATTTGTGGCAACTCCACGTCTGGACCCTGGACGGGACACGGAGGTTCTAGGTGACCTACCTCAAGGGGTAGTTGACACCATTTCTTCTGCGAGAGCGCCTTCAACAAGAGCTGCCTGCGCGTTGAACTCGAACCTGTTTATTGAGTGGTTGTCTTCTCAAGGAATAGAAACCGAAGATGCCCGATCAGAATTGTGCTTCTCTTTCTACAGCAGGGGTTGGAGTGAAGGTTGTCTCCCTCCACCCTTAAAGTCTATTTAGCTGCTATCGCAGCGAACCATGACCCTGTCGATGACAGGTCTGTGAGTATGCATGATCTGGTCATCAGGTTCCTTAGGGAGGCTAGGTTAAATCCTCCTAGGCCTCCTACTGTACCCTCTTGGGATCTCTCTCTTGTGCTGAGAGCATTAGGAGAGGGTCCCTTTGATCCTTTGCCAGCATTCCAAGTTTCTTTCAATGAAGACACTCCTCCTGCTCGCATTGGCCTCCATCAAGAGGGGACCTGCAGGCATTTTCGGTCGACGATTCGTGCCTCGAGTTCGGCCCGAGAATTCCCAGGTAACACTGAGGCCACGGCCCAGCTACATACCCAAGGTTCCTACCACACCCTTCAAGAGTTCAGGTGGTGAACCTCCAAGCGCTTCCCTCACAGGAGGCAGATCCAACCTTACTGTTGCTGTATCCCGTCCATGCACTAAGATGTTATGTAGATCGAACACAGAGCTTCAGGACCTCAGACCAGCTCTTTGTTGTCATGGAGGTCGGCAGAAGGGGAATGCCATCTCTAAGCAGAGGTTCTTCCCGTGTTCTCACCTCTAACTGAGCTGAAGAGCCGGAGTAGGACCTGTTTGGTCGGCTTGGTATCCTTCTCCAGTAATCCTTATTAGTAGACACTGTGAGTCCTCCGATCCCCTCAGCAGTCGGATGTGGCGGAGCATCCTGGGAACCGGGAAAACTGGGCTGGGAACCCCTGAGTGTAACCCTGAGCATCTCAGGTGGTATAGGTAAGAACTACCTTCCCCAGTTCTGAGAGTACAATCTCTTCCGTCTCCGTTCCCTTTTTCAGGGAACGAGGGTTACAATACGTAACCAAAACATTTCTCCAGCGCTCTCCGGAGACTGAAGCAGCTCTGTTAAACTGAAGGCAAACATTCAGAGATCTTTCATGTTTTTAGGTAGTGTCACATTGTTCCCAATCATCGTCATGTATGACTTCCAGATCAGTTCTTTCTCTCTGGACTGTTCTGAAGCGATCTGTGTGTGAGAGATGGACACGGTGCTCAGATGGTGATGTGTTTGAAGGGCGAGGCAAAGAGCCAGGGCAAAGCTTTGGGACCGAGCGAAATGTCTGCTGATCCCAGCAAATAACATCACAGACAGAGTTCAGCTCAAGGCCACGCTCCAAGTCTGATTATTACACAAATTAGCAACGACTTCATCTCACTGCCTGACTTTCTATACTTTTGAGCGTAATACTTTTATTTTTATTATTACTTTTTTATTTTTTGACTTTAGCTAATATTTTTTATTGTTTTGCAATTAATTATTGCAAACAATTTAACTGCTTCATTTTAGATACTGGATTTGTACCTAATATTTTTATTATTTTATTGTTTTGTATTGTATAAAGGGTGGGCCATTTATATGGATATAATGCGATATTAACTTCCTGTTTGTGGCACATTAGTATAGCTGAGGGGGGACACTTTTCATTTCACTTCGCCATTTTATTATTTATTTATTAAGGTGTATCCATATAAATGGCCCACCCTGTAGTTTTGCCTTCAATTAATGCCAGCCTTATTTTATTGCTTATTCTTTCTACATCGGAACCTAATATTTGTTTATTTTATTTAAATGAAATGTATTGCATTTTATTCATTTTATTAAGTTATTTCTCTTTATTGCATTGAATTGCACTGCATTACATATTTTACTTAATCTTATTGTTTTGCATTAAATTGATATATTTTAGTGCTAAAATTTAATATTAAAACCTAATATGTTTATTTAAATGTACTTTAATTTGATACTTTTTTATTATTCCATTGCATTCATATTTCTCTCAATCTTCTTGTTTTGAATTAAATCAATGCAAGCACTTGAATGACTTTTATATATTGACACTAAAACTTTTTTTACTGCAGTGCATTGAATGGCATTTTTTACTTTATTATTGTTATAATTATTAATTCAAACAGTTGACTGGTCATATTTCAGAGCTTTCACAGCGTTTTCCTGTTTATTGCTTTATTATTTTGTAGTATTAGCTTTATCCGAGTAGTTAAAATGTATTTAAATGCATTGCATATCTTATCAAAAACACAAATATAAGCAGTGTCATAAGTGCTTGGCAGTGATTTAATTTAACGTCGATCCTTTGCAAAAGTTAATTTGTCTTTCTGACGAATAAATGACTGACTTTGACCATTAATCTGATTTGAGCATCCTGACATATCAGCTGAGTCAACCAATGACGTGAGTTTGGAGTCGGGACTGTCTGTCTGACTGACCAATGATGGATGGGTTTGGCACAGAAATGAACAGCAGCTCCACGTTTTCCTGTCAGCAGATAAGCTGTGCTTCTCTGTGGTTGATCAGGAACGGTGTGAATCCTATCAGAATGTGTGCTAGGAGCTGAATGTAAAGGCTGAAAGCTGAGGTCACAGATAATTCCAGGTCATTCAGAGCTCTTGTTCAAATCCAGCGTCAGCTGTGTTTACCACAAATCACCCACAAGCTCCTCTGAACGTCAAACATACAGCTGAAAACAACATTCATTCTTAAAGACACAGCGTGCACAGAAATACCCAGGATGCTTTTTTTTATTGACAAGATATATACTTATGTGGATTAATATTATTTTTGTGCTTGATTTTCTACTTTCAGGCCTTGTTTTTATATTATATGTTTGTTTGTTTTAACAAGTGTAATTAATTATATGTTTCTTAGTAATGCATGTGTCAGTGGTGTCATTTAATGAACATTTTATTTTATTGTGCTGAATGGTTTACTTTTTTATATGAAACTTTCATTCTATTGTTTTGTATTAAATTAATGCAAACACTTCAATTTGTGTTCCATTGCATAAGTAACTGTTTTTTTATTATTATTATTATTATTATTATTATTATTGATTTGCATTGAGTTAGTATAAGCACTTGAATCACTTTAGTGCTCAACTTTTGACTTCTGAACTTGCATTTCATTTCATTGGATTTCATTGCATATTTTTGCATATATTTTAAAATAATTTAAGCACTTAAATGGCTTTATTTCCTAGATATTTTACTTTTGATTTTATTGTTTTGTATTAAGTTAATATAATCACTTGAATTGCTTTACTTCAGTGCTTAACTTTCAACTTCTGAGCTATTGTATTTAATTTTATTTATTTTATATTCCAATGCATTTTATTCCATTGCATATTTTACTTAATTTTATTGCTTTGTTTTTAAATAATACAATGGGTTTATTTTATTTTATTTTATTGTATAGCATTGTATGTTTTACTTTTTATTTTGTTTTGCATTGAATTAATATAATATAATTTAATTACTCACTTTATTTTTGAGCTATTTTATTTATATATATTATTTATTATTATAATAAATTATTTTATTTTTTATTTTTTTAAGCAATAAATTGCATTCCATTGCGTAATTTATTTTATTGTTTTGCTTTGAATTAATAAAAGCATTTGAATAGCTTTATTTTTATGCTTGACTTTTAACTTTTGTAAATTATTTTTTTTTTATTCTAAACTGTGAATAATTTATTGTTTCTTCACATTTATGCTTATCACACAGAATCAGTATTTGATGAATTTCTGATATTAAGTGGTGTTTTGATATTAAGCTGTTTTCAGGGTGCTGAAACCTTGGCTTTGTAGTGTGTGAAACCAGCGGCATGTTTCCATTTCAAAGAGCTGAGATCATGGCCAGCGCCAGCGTGACCCCATGACCCCCGTGACCCCTGCAGCCGCTCCAAAGTAAACGCTCTCATATCTCTGTTTCTGAACCTCCTCTCACCTCGTCTGTAACTCACTCCAGGACAGCCAGCAGCGCGTCACAGATCACAGGAGGTCAGAGGTCAAGATCCTGATTTCACTCGCTAATTCTGATTGTGGTTTGCTGATTAGACATGGATAGATGCTGACGGAGTTTCATTCAGTAAATATGGTACAACGATACAGCTTGAATTCTAGATGAGACACATATGAAATTAAAAGCTGTGCACACCGTCTTGATATTAACTACATTATATAATTCTCATTTTATTATTTCATCTTTATTTTATTATTCATTCCCTTATTGACTGTAATTCGGTGTATTTTAACAAATTATAGTTTTCAAATAAATTGTTATTCTTTATTAATTCTCTATTATTATTATTATTATCTATTCTGTAGGCCTTTAAATTGTCTTTTTCTGATATTACTAATATGAACATTAGTATTACTTGTAATATTTGTAAATAATGTAATTATTTATAGAATTTATGGTGTACCATATATTATTGGACTGGCTTATAAAAATATATATAAAATGCATTTTTGATTAATGTATAGATTTTTTATTTTTTATTTGAATGTGATTGAATAAGCCACATGTAAAACTGTGAAATAAACGTTTATGTACACAAAAACCTATAGAATCTATTTTATTTGCGATTATTCATATAATCAGGAATTCATTTAACCATTTATTGAACTTTACTATATTATTATTATTATTATTATTATACTGTTTTTAAAACTCTTATTATTATTTTATTTAATATTCATATTTATTTCTATTTGTTTCATTTATATCACGCCACTGGGTGGCACTGTTCCCAGTGCAACCGGTTACACACTATCTCAGTCCCCTGAGTATTGATGGTCACCACCTGTCTCTAATTAGAGCAGCGTGGTTAAAAGCTCCAGCTCAACTATCACTCTTCGGCGGTGATCATGGTAACATATCATCAGTTTACCGTCTGCCTTACCTCTATGTTATGCCTCTGCATTATGTTTCTCACGTTCAAGATCTCTGCGTGATTCAACGAACGCATGCTCACCCTTCAAGCTCTTTATCCACTTTAAGGAACGATCTCACAAAGCGGAGATTTCACGAGCTGTTTACCACATTACCTGCACATCTGTGATCCGCTTCCTGCAACGATCTCACAAAGCTGAAGTCCCATGAGCGGCTTTCCAATCAACCTACCCACAAAGAGAGCCTTATTCAACAGCTATCCTCCTGCATCAAAGTAACGTGAGAAAACATTATACTTCCCTTGTATACTCACCTGCAAACCTCACCTGTCTCCTCAGAGCACCACTCGCCTCTAACAAGTGAAAGGACGCTCTACAGTCTGAGCAAAACGGAGCGGGGACAGGATTCCCGAGCGGAGGATAGCTCTAAAATACAGACTGTTACTTGTGACTTTGCTTAAATCTCTATGCCCAATTCACTTGTTATTCCTTAATAAATGATCAAACTTACTTCTGTCCGTCTCCTTGTACTGGGTGTTACAATTTTATGTAGCCTATTTCATTTTTAGTTGACTCATGTTTACTTTAATAAAGTTTTTGTGAACATAATATATCTATGTGTACTTTGTATACAGTATTTATAATTTATTTAAATACAAACACAAAGTATTTTGAAAACATCTCTATGTGTGTGTGTGTATATATATATATATATATATATATATTTATATTTCTTAAATGTATACATGGGTGTTTATTTATATTTATATACACACAGTCACATACTATGTAAAAGAAATATAGAGTCATATACCAGTTGTGAGACTTCAGAGGTATTTTGAAGGACCAGCAGCTCTGGTGTTTGTTTACTGTCGTATGGAGATGCGCTTTTGTTTATCGCGTTCCTGAGACGCTATTCCTGTCGCTTTAAGCAGGAACAGTTTTAAGCGAGAATGTGCCTCAGTAGACGACAGAAAATAGCTCGGCAAGGACTAAGTGTTGGTACGAGATAAAATCTGTTTGGTGAAACTGATCTGATGTTTCTTTTTATAGAGCTTCACCCGGGCCACCCTCCGACAGGCCGACCCTCAAAGACATGCAGACATTTCTGTAATAAATACTCCTAAAAACACACATACAGCAGTCAAAAAACTGCTTTCATGTTATTTAAAGAAGTCACTTCTGCTCACCAAGCCTGCATTTACTTGATCCAAAGCACAGCAGACATTTTGTACTTTACTATTCGACATTACTATTTCAAATAACTGCTTTCTATTTGAATATGTTGGAAAATATAATTTATTTCTGTGATAAAACAGAATATTTGAATATATACTGTATGTATAAATGTTTTTTTAATAGTTTTAGATTTGATTAACTAGTATATCCTTGATACAAAAAAAAACACTGGTTAATTATATGCTTGATTTTTAAATATTAAATATGCTTTGATCAAAATCTTTTTTTAAGTGATCTTAGCTGTTACCACAACTTAACAAAATTGTATTTTATTCCACATAATTCTGCGGATATGTTTATAAATGGAGAATTTGTGGAGTATGATTTACAAGAAAATACACTTTAATGTTTGGTTAGATTAATTAATAGTTGGTAGAAAGTAAAATCAAAATTAAAAATTGATTGATTTGAGTTTAACTGACATAAAAACAATAGTTCTATTGGCTCTTGGTGAACAACTAGTTAAAAATTTCCATTCAAAGCCAGTTTGGAGGTCAACTGGGCTGTTATAAACATGTTATGAAAAGACGTTCCTCCAAAGATCGGCGTGTTTGGCTTCAGGCAGAAATCAGCAGCTCTTAATGAGGCAGTTTCTGGTTTTAGGAGGTCGTATGGGGTGTAAATAGAGAGCATCGGGCCGTTTCCCCCCGAGGGGGGATCTGATGGGGATTAAGGGGCTTTAAAGACCCTGACGCTGAGAGCAGACCTGAGGGGTCCGGCTCCGGACTCGGCTCTTTGAGGGCCAGCTGTCGTGATGCTGCTCCGGGACACCGAACACAGCGGGACCTGCTGCGCTTCATCATACACAGATCAGATCTCACACACGACAGGGGCTCAGTTTCAACTCATAAAAACACACAATACCTTTTCTGCTTGTTTCTTGTTTTAGTTTAACTGAACTTACTGTACTGAAATAACGAAAAACAACATTTTTATTTTTATATGACACTGATGTCGTTTTTGCATTTTTATATGTGAAGAGTTTATTTGCAAAAACAGATAACCACGATTTTTATTATTTTATACATTTTCAAAAGTCATTTTTTTATCTTGTTTTGGTGTTTTAGTTAGCTAGTTTTGTTGTTGCTGTTTTTACCTAAGCAAAACAAAAAACTGAGATTAAGAGATGAGATTAATTAGAATGCAAAATGAAAACACTTTTTTTGAATATTGTTTAAAAAATAAAAATTTTTTCATTTTGCAAATGAACTCTTCATCATTTTATATGAAATAGCAAAAACTACTAAAATGATAAAACAATACATAAAAAGTCCTTCAGAAATAATTCTAATATTCAGATTTTTTTGCTTAGGGATATTCTGATGTTGAAAACTTTCGTGCTGCTCAATATTTTTGTGGAAACTGTCATACATTTGAGTTTTTTTTGCTTTCACGGTTGAATAGAAAGTCGAAAGAGCATACATCTCAAGTCAAGTCACTTTTATTTATATAGCGCTTTTAACAATACATATTTTAGCAAAGCACTGAACATT
>JAUCMT010000059.1:14870175-14908303 GCA_032357475.1 Enteromius thamalakanensis
AACACACCTGGGAGGGACAGCTGGAAGAAAACTAATAATCCAACCTGATCTCACGGAGTCACAGCAATTCGTACATATTTTACGAAGCGGCTAATTCGTACGAATTTGTACGACCTCACTCGTACGATTTATTCTAAATTGTACGTATTTTACGAGATGCCAATTCGTATGAATTTGTACAAATGACCTAAACATAACCCCGTCCCTAAACCTACCCATCACGTGGTTTTAGACAAATCTAAAGGTGGTACGAATTGTCACAAATTTGGCACTGGCACCTTGTACGAATTGCTCGTGAGACTGTGTTGAATAATCACATTGACACACAGGAACAACCAAAAAGGACATATAAAACGAAACTAAACAGTCAGACAGAAAAGTAACATTTACCTCCTCCTCCCGTAAAGGCACATACTTGCGCAGCAAGAAACAATAACCGGGGAGGGGGGTGGACGCCCTGAAGGCTGAGAGGGCAGAGTCATATAGATGCCTTCAGGGCGGATCTGGAGTCCACAAAGGCCATGGCGGGTCTGGGGCCTCTGAATGTAGAGGAGCTTGTTCTTCTGCGGCGTGGGCAACGGACGCTGCACTCGCGGCATGGGGATGGGTTTGCGTTCTCGCTGCCCGGGAATGAAAACGCGCTTTTACGGCGCGGGACTCAGACGCCGCCGCGGAATAGCGAGTCTTGAGCCGGGCATCTGTAGTGCAGGTGTTGGACAGTGTTCTGGCTGCGTGCACTTCGGCCAATCCTCCTGAAGAGCGTGGTTGAGGAGGAAGCCATTGGAGGAGACGGTGGAGGTTTTCCTGTGCCCAATACAACCTCTTTTTCGCAGAATATTTTCCCCTCTTCTAAAAGTTGAAACAGCTTACAATACTCGTTTAATAATAAGGGATTGCTGGAATCTATTCTAAATATAGTTTGTTTGTTTGTTTTTTTAATTTGTGTACAATCACAATAATAACAGCTGTGCTTTTTTAAATAAAGGGAAAAATTGATGCGTCTTTCTAAGCGCTTCACATTCTGCATAGGCTGCTATTTGTTGCAGTTTTTTCTTTCGTTTTGTTAATTTATTATTTATTTAGTAAATATATATATTTTACATGGGCCTATGTATTTCTCATAGCTTTATAAATTTTTTCTCTGTTCGCGCAAGCTCTGCGCGTGATGTATGTGAATCGTTCTGATGTTTATACTGCTTTTTGTTTGCTTGTATAAAATTAATCCCTGAAATCGAATTTACCTTTTTATTTTTTTATTTTATTACAGCCACGTATCAATTCAAATTAAATTGTAATATAACATAATCTTCTCGGTTAATGGCTTAAGGACCGTTGGTTGTCGGTTAAGAAAAATAAAATAACCCAAATTAAAACTTCTATTTCCAATGCAGTCTAACAAGTTTATTAGGGAAAAATAATAATTAATAATAAAAATAATAAATAATAATTAAAAATAATCATAGCCTATACAACTGCACCAGCTTAGCTTACTCATGCAGTTACTCGGTGTCCTGCTCGATCCTGCTATGGTGACGTGAGGTTTGAAAATTAAGACTTTGAACCACACGAACGGGATTTTTTAAGTTTTTAAGTGGCGGTGCACTAAAAAAGGCACTGATATATTTTAAGATCAGTCAGTGCAAGTTTCTTCTGCGAAAAGTGTGTTTGTTCATTATATCAGTTAATGATCTCTATACTGTATGTGTGAAATCTCCTGTGACTCGAATTGTTAGCTTCTTTTCAAAAGTTTTTTCCCCCCTCTGCAGCTCAGATTTTGTGGGCAGTTCTCCTCTCACAGCAACGCCCCCAAGCGCACAGCGCGAGAGTTTCTAAGAGTAGGGCGGTCTGGTGTTCAGATGGCTTGAACTTGGTATGCTGTTTGTATGCGTAGATGATCTGTTGAATCCATTAATCCATTTAGGCGCTATAAATGGAATTCTTGTGAGGGGGGAAAGCATGGAAAAGTCGGACGCATGCGATCCATACAGCCGACCAGCGCGCAGGACACAATGGATAGTGAGCACTCTGGCGTATCATTACGGACTAGACCGTGGAGTGGAAAACGAAATTATAGTCCTCGCCACCGGGCTGGATCAATACCTCCAAGAGATATTTCATCACTTAGACTGCCAGGGAGACGGAAAAATCCCAACCGAGGATTTTAACATTCTTTGCGAAATTTTAGGACTCGGTAAAGACAGTGATCTGGAGGAGTGCGCGGGGATATTGGATAACCTACCCAAAGAGTTCAGCTTCAGGCAGTTTCACGCAAAGCTCTGCGGTTTTTTCAGTACCAAAGCTGGATGCCAGTATGAGAATGGGAGGTTGTTGGTTGGCAAGGAGAGCGAGCATATAGAGACTCAGATCAGACTCAGGAGCCCCTTGAGACGGCGCAAGAAGCTGCTGTCTTTGGGTACCAGCGTGAAGCGAGAGAGAGGAGACCCTTCTTCTCCCACCGTGGACAGACACGCGTCAAGTTGTAGGCAGCTGGGCTCCTGCACCAGGGAATGCTACGAGGAAATTGTGGCCCTGGAGGAGGCTGAGGACAGGATAGCCAAACTTGAGGAGGAAAATGCGAGTCTCAGGGAGCTGGTGGAGGACATGCGTGCGGCTCTTCAAAGCAGTGATGCTCGCTCGCTGGCCTTACAGGTACTGGCATTGTGATCAATTTTACACAAGGGATTTATTCTAAAAACGTACAGAAATCGTGCAACAATATTCTTTAAATGAAGTGTAATTCGAATTGTAGTTTTATAGCAGAACTGATTAGGCCTAGTAACTGAATACATTTAATCTGAATTCAGTAATCAGATTCCAAAATAGTACTTCTAATAAATTTAATTACATTATACTATACTCAAAATAGACTACAGCTACTTAATATGTATAACGTGATCACATATTGTTTACACACTAGCAATACGTTTTAAATTTATCTTTTCATTTTTCCTTTCTTAAATAGCCTACTGCTTATATACACTCTGAAGTCTGACAGTTTTGTGGACATTCACACAGAGATCAATCATTAGTTAGATGGCAACACATTAAAATGCACACACTTCTTTTGTAATCTGGTCCTATTTCACCTAATATATAATATATAAGATTTTAAAATAAATACTTTAATAATTAAATATCAGATTTGCTTTTTCATTTGTTCTTTGGTGTTATGTTTATAGTCACATGACATGCAGGTAAACAAATATAACACTTTTGTTTAATTTTATCTTGAATAATTTTTTTTATAAATTCTTATTTATATCAATGTGTGGAATGAGTTAGGTCAAAAGAAATCTAAAAGTAGTCTGATTATATTACCTAAAATGTGTAATGTAATGGATTACATTACTAGCTATAATATTTGCCATGTAATTTGGATTCAGTAACAGAACGCAATTTTCACATAATTCACCCAGCTCTCGTTTTGTCACCCACATCTTAAATACTCCACTTTGACCAAAAACATTCTACTGACATGTTTCTGTGTATCGTAGGTGGGCCTGTGGAAAAGCCACTCGAAACATAAACCAGAGGGTGGCTGTTTCATCGCCCACCAAAGGCGAGCAGCTCAGAAACCCAACATATCTGGAAACCTGAAGGACATCCAGAGTTTCCTGAGAGAAGTGGAGTACATCCGGAGTTCCCGGGACGGGCAGATCGAGGAGGCCATGCTCTTCAACCAGAAGCTGGAGCAGGAGCTGCTGGTATCACGTGAGACCATGCTGTTGCTGGAGGAATGTAACAGGACTCTAAAGAAGGAGCAGGTTGAGATGAGAAAAAAAGTGGAGGAAGCCAGACAAGCTGTGCTCAGTGGCCTTAAGAAAGTGAAGGAGCTGGAAACCAAAGCCAGTCATGTGCCGGTTCTGCAGAGGCACATTGAGCAGCTAGAGATGGAGCTCTTGTTCTACAGGTTAGTATAACACTTACATAATGTGCCAAAAGCAACAAATAAGTGAAATGTGTAACACATTATTTACTGAACTGCTGGTTAATGCAGTTTTGACAGCACTCATTCAGAAGGCCTAACTAGGGATCATGTATTCCCACAGACGTTTGTCATGGTGAGGTAATCTGTTTTTACATTGGGGTAGCTTACTTCAGCAATCATGAAACATAAAGAAGAAATTATCCTCACTTACCACAGTTTGGCATCTGTTTCGGGGGATTTCAGTGATGTAACTGTAAAAGACACTGTCAAAACATGACAATTTGGCAAACGTCCTAACAAGTGAGGATGTTTATAAATTATGACGGAAATGGCAACGCTAATCTTAGATTAATTAAATAGTACTCTCTGGCACGGTTTCACAAACAGGGCTTAGCTTAAGCCAGGACTAGGCATTAGTTAAATTAATATAACTTTTACAAAAATGCCTTATTAGAAAATATTACAGGTGTGCATTTTAACACAGAACAATGACACTGACAAGATTTGTCAGAGCAAGATATTTTAATCTGAGACAGTTTAGTCTGGGACTAGCTTTAGCCTTGTCTGTGAAACTGGGGTTCTGTTTTATGATTCTGAGTGTAAAAATAAAAAATTATTTGATTTTGTTTATGAGAATTTTAACAAGATTACAGCACATTCCTGCGAGAGGCTAATGTGTTATTGTCATCTAACCTGACAGCAGTAAACAGTCTCATGACATAATGTAGCTTCACAGTTAACTGAGATTTCTTTGGGTTAAAATGCCCCCTGCCAGATCTTGCTGGCCCTGATTGTGCAAAAGTGTGCCAACATACATGCTATTTAAGTTGGCTTGATGTGGTTCTTCTCTTCGAGTGCAGACCTTGTTATGTTTGGGTTTGTTTAGTTGTCAACGTGTGTGGCAAATGGGCTCCCATTTTGGTTAGCTAAAAATTATGCACAGCTACTGCTGGAAGCCACTTATTTCGCAGTTTGGGTTTTATACTTGGGCTGTCATTGAACTTTCCTAGTGTGCAACCATTTAATTTACGTTTAGCAGGAGTTAGACTTAACGTCATCAATGTTTACATATTTCTTGAATGCTTGTTTTGGGACAGCATTCCTTGCAAGCGGATTGACTGCAAGTCTGGAGGTAAAAAAGTGTTTTCTCATTTACAGAGATATATTTAGTTTCTTATTGAGAGACATTATTGCACTTGGACTGCAGTATCCTTCTTCTTCTGATAGTTTAAATAAAATGTCTGGATTTAGTAAGACATATTAATAAATGTTGAGGTGGTCCTACCCTCTGTTCAGTAGTAAGATGCAGGTCTTACTGACAGAGACAAGCTGACATTTTTTAATGAACGTTACTTTTATACCTCCACGCTGCACTAATCTATGTAAAGTCTGTGGTGAACTTTACCAGAAAGCCTTTCTATGGCCCCTCCATTGATGCTCTTAAGCCAAATAATTCATTCCAGATCACAATGGAGCTGACACATTTGGAGAGAGTTCCATTCAGCCCAGTAAGGCCTGACCTAAACAGATTGAAAGTTCCCATCTATCTTCAAACAGTTTCCCCGCTCTAGAGAATAATGGATGAACACTCCCTGTCTATAACCTAGCAACAACTCCTACCACCCTCAAGAAGTTTAGAGATCTCAGCATGCTGCTTAAGAATGTTTAAAAGCAAGTTCCTGTTTGTTGTTACATTAAACTACCATACCAATTATTTGTGATGCTGACGAAGAGTATGTTATTCAGAAGCACTGCGTTCTTTGTAGACTTAATTAGTGTGGGTTTAAATAATTCCTTTGCCTGTGCCGCTGTTTTAATTTTCAACCATAACAAGTAACAGACCTCTCATCTCTATGCCATATTTAGTCTTTAAGTCTTCACACTTGAAAAGAATATAGTATAAATTTGCATGCAGTTATTGACTGCAGTTATCTTTTTTGCAAGATATAACATCTTTTGTTAAACTTCAGAATGATCATTGTGACAATGAAGACTAGAGTAATGATGCTGAAAATTAAAAAAATATATATATATTTTAAATATTGGTATTCATTCTTTTTTTTACCCTGTTTTATCTGGATTTTGAAACTCCAGTCACTTTTCTCCTATTTATGTTCCCAAAATGTAGCAATAACTGCAATAGATTTCCTCCTTGCTGAAATTGAAAGTAATTGTAGCAGTCAGGAGGCTTGTGTTTCAAGTGCTCTTTTTTTGGGAGGGAAATGTAAACGTCCTTTGTGCCTTAGCCACGTGCAGAGCTCTCTGGCTGGTATGTGGTAGATCAGAGCAGGGTTTTTCTTTGAGGCCCGAACACCCCATGGGCAAGTGCTGAAAAGTCCCTAGAGTGCATCCAATGGGCACGCAGCTCTCTGAAAACAAAAACGGTGGAGGATAGCTTTTGATGCAGCTGCCAGTGGGCGAAGAGGATACCGGTCATGCTCCGTAGGTCATGGACTGACCCATTCACACTGAGAGCATTGCTTTTTATCTGGAGAGAGGTGTGTCCGCTGGCTAGTTTAATGTCCTTTTTGTTAAAGACCTAAATGCAGTTTTTGTAATAATCACACATTTTAATAGCTTACTTCAGTTCCCCCACCTGCCACTTTAACCTCCCCATCTGCCATGACATTAATCAACCATATTTAACTCCTTTTCCACACAAAAGGGATGTCGAATAAACTAATGATCTCTTTTTTTCAGAGTAGTCATATCATATAGAAATGTTGTATTTTCAGGGACACCATTATAATGTTTAATTTCCTCTTCAATATGTGTTATAACACAAACCTGGACTTCAGAGGTACAACTTTCTCCAGATTCTGCTGGTACATCAATATTATGTGATTCATAATATCATCATATTATAATGTCTTATTATTTTCTTGAAAACAGTTGGGCTGCCTAATATTTTTTTAGATAAGTACTTAAGAAAGTATCTTGATCAAAATTGGCAGTAAGGTATTTTAAAAGCTTTCTATTCAAAATAGATGCTTTTCTTTTTAAGCTTCTTATTATTTTTCCCAAAACCATTATAAAAAAAATTTCAGGATTCTTTGACAAATATAATATTTTAATTATTAAATTATTTTAATTGGAAAGAAAAATGCATTATTATTATTGATATTTTTAAAAAATTTCACTGACCTCAACACTTTGAATGGAAGTATTACAGAAAATAATTATTGAATGGAGAAACGTGTGGGTTTTTTTTAAACGAGCCATTTTCAGTCATTCAGAGAGAAAGAGAGAAAGTCCAAGTGTAGATCTCACAGATATTGTGTAAGGTTTCCTGAAGCCCTCTTGGCCCTAATAAAGAAAGAGGAAGAGGTTTAGATGAAGGCCAGGTCTCGTGGGGGAAGTGGTGGGAACAGGCCTGATCTGTTCAGTTCATTTCCATGAAAAACACACCATACGTGTGTGTCCTGCCTGGAGGCGTTTTTCTCTCCCTCAGAATCCAAGATGGAGCGAAGCCCTTTGCCTAGACCCCAAGATAACCGCAGCGAGGCGGACCTCAGGACAAAAGAGACAGACGGTACGAGAGGAACACAAAGAGAGGAGGGGTGGGGGGCATGAGCCGCCATCTGAAGGAAGAGGCAAACACTTGGCTGTTTGTTCAGTGGGGATGAATTTCCACCATCCTACTCTATTTATTGCTCAGCTTTCGGACATGCTTTATGTCTCTATGTTCATACCAGGTGAAACGCATCGCATTTATCATCGAGTCTGTGCAGTTTTTTCAGCTCGGCTAACATCACAGAGACTGACATGCTAAATGTAAGGTCGTCTAACCACTCTAAAATAATCAGTTATTATTCGGAGAACTATTATTTCAGCTGCGGTGCGGCCGACTCACATACAATGTGTCTGGGTAACCTGTTGTACCTCAACACATAATAACAGGGCTGGACAGATGGAATGAACAACCCTTTGAAAATTCCCCTCTATTATGTCTGAATAAGGTAAAGAAATGTCAACAAAATGAGGCCTCATAAAAATGTTGTCTTTAGGAGGATTTTATACAGCTGGATTTTTTGGTCCAGTATTTTCAAAGCACTTGGAGAGTGAAAAACTCCAGAGACCTTGATTTTTTTTTTTTTCAATTTTCAAACACAGCTACGGACATTTCCCTTTCTCCTCCCACCCTCGGCCAGCTGATACTCTTCCTCTGCAGACCTCAGCACTAATAAACTGCTCAAGATGTGGGAGAAACGTTCTCGAAAACGTTCTTCTCCCTCTTCCTTGCAAACACTTGTCTGGAATGGAAACATGCACAAGGCTCAATCTGTAGAAGTCCATTTGGATTCTTCTCCAATGTGTTCGTTTCATGTTTATGACTTGTGAAGATGTGTAAACACTTCACAAACTTCCTTCAAAGCTGTGTTTACTGGGACTGCCCTCGTAATAACAAAGATTCCGGACCCTGATGAATTACCGTCTGGTTCTGTTTGGAATCTCCAGACGGACGGTTCCAGACAGAATCCCCCACCGAGATCAGGTGATTTCCCGCGTCTCAGACCATATAGTGGAAGAATAACAGCATCTGGGCATCTGCCAGTTTGACTCAGCCTCTCTCTCTAGTCTTACTTAACCAGGGTATCATGTTACCAACCATGTGCCTAGTCTTAATTGTGGACATCTGTTTCCTAGTCTCAAGATAAATCGATTACTTTATCAGCATTTATCAGAGACCCTGCAACATCCGCGGGCAGAAATGTAGTTATTTATGTGGTTGTTTAGCATATAGGATTGTCTCATCTTTCTAAGTCTTCATTCCAATGAAATACTAGGTGCAAGAGGGGGTCTGGAAGTTCAGACCCTGCTGTAATAAACACAGGAAGTGCACGTCTAAACCACAAACAGCTGGGCTCACCCCACGTTAGCACATTACTCCGGTCCAGTGTAAATATAGTCGCAAGATAGAAACCTATTGTTAGCAGCTTGACCACCAAAATAGAGTCCTCGTTCAAGGCAAGAGATGAGACATGCAGCCAAACGCGATACACAGACTAATGAGATACAGACTTTGCCACAGTGCTGTCTTGCATCTGCTTTGGTTTTGTAACTTGCCCTAAATTTTTTTGTGTAAGTGTTGTCTTTTTTCTCTTTTAATACATACAAGAAGTTTTTTAGCCTGTGTCTGTCTCAAAAAAAGAACATTTTGAGGTTCAGTATGTGACATTTAAGCTTTTCTACAGAGACTAAACAGACAGATGCTAGTACAGCCAATGCAGACTGGTTAGGAAATATCCAATCCACCTCCACTTTTCCAGTGAAAATAAAAACAGACTTTTAGGCCATTGGGTTTCCAAGAAATACTGAATATAAAAGCTTATGTTTTGCATTTAAATTCTACTTATCCCGCCTCACAAAAAATGTGATAGAATATTAGTTTAACAACTCACAAGTGCTATTTTATTGGTCACTGAATAAGAAGTTGCTTTATATATAAGGTGGATGTTTGGAAGACAGCGGAGAAGGAATCAAACAGAAAGGAATAAGTGGCCGGGAGAGCTAACGTATGCCAGATGGAGGGTCTGTCATATTTGGGCTTTGTGTTTGTCTTATCCAGACATATGCGCTGTTCTCTTTGTTAATGCTATGAAATAAACCCAATATGTTTCAGCATCTTAGCATCTAAAGTGGGTGTTATATGTTACATACTGTCTATTAAATTTATCTAATTTTGTTAGAGCTGTAGCCTAGAGGTTAGCGCACATACCCATGTTGTGTTTGATAATCGTGACATGTTGAAGAGTGCTGTGAGTTCGAATCTTGATAGCAAAAAAGACTTATTTACTTGATTTTTGCATGATCACACCAAAAAAGTATTTAAAAGCATCCTTGCTAAATCAAATAATTAATTTGTTTTAAAAAAATAGCAGTGACCTATCATTTATCATGATGTTTAGCTGGTGCTACTATGGCATATGCCATTTTTAAAGGGGTCATCCGGTGCTACATGCCTTTTTTCAAGCTGTTTGGACTGAAATGTGTGTTGGGAGTGTGTGTACACAACCACCCTACAGTGATAAAAATCCACAAGTAGTTTTATTTTGCCCCTTCTGAAATCAAGCCATTCTCAAATGCATGTCGGTGTGGCATCACACCGACAGAGGCCACTCCTACAACAGTTGATTGACAGCAGTGTGTCACACAGACTGAACTGGTGTCTTATCTCAGACCCGCCCTGAGTGAGCCGTCATCAGACTAAGACGCAAAGACAAGCATGACTCCTAAGAGATTGAGGTGTTTTGTTGTTGAATGTAGTAATGAACAGAGCAGTAGTGATTTACTCTCAGCATCTGAGGGACTGAAGACGCAGAGGTAAATGTAACATTACGTTTGATTCTGAAGGTAAATGCACCACTGATCAACCGAAATGCATTTATGTTCGTGAGAATCATTCATGATCCAGCCTGACCTACAGAAGCAGTGAGTATAATGTCTTTTAATGAATCTTTGCAAATCACCTTTCCTAATAATGCACTAAATAGCAAGTTTCACTATGAATACAGCTAAAAAAGATCCTCCTAGAGTGCCTCTGAAAAGAGGGGCGGGGTCAGCAGAGCTCGTGAAGATTTAAAGGGGAAGTACACAGAACAGAGTAATTTCTAAAGAGCTGTTTTTGACATGGTAAAATTAGTGTCTTTTACAATATCTTTGAGAAATTTTAAAACAAACTATATTACAAACTATCCATTAAGACCCTAAATAATCATATAAGCTAGTGAAAAATAGGCTTTGTATGACTCCTTTTAGTGATCTGCTATTGAGACGCTTTCCAAGTGTTTGGAGTGGATTCAGGTGTCTAGAGAGTTCCTTTAACTGTTCTCAGTGTGTGTCCATTTCTACAGACAGTGGGTTACAGAGTGGCTCATCTTCATTTCTTATTCTTAGTCATGAAGACAAAAAGCAGACCCTGTCAGCATATTAGTCATATAGACAATTCAAATCACTTCTACAAGACTGATATTGACAAGCAAATGTGGCACACAGTATATTGTCCAGCATGTATACGGTACAATATTATTAGCATTTTTTTTATGTTTCTGAAAAGTCTCTTATTACTATTTTAAATAACAAATAATATATTTAAGTATAGTTTAAATTATAATTTGTTTCTGTGATGGTACATTTTCAGCATCATTACTCTAATTTTCGGAAATATGCTGATTTGCTGCTCAAGAAACATTTCCTGTTATAAATTTCGAAAACAGTTGTGTAACTTAACATTCTTAATATTGGAAAAATTATTTGATAATTAGAAAGTCATAAACATATGTATTTATCAGAAGAAGTTAGAAAGCATTTATATGATTTTTTATAGCAATGAAAAAATATTTAATGGTATGTTTGATCAATTGAATACATCCTTGTGCAGTGAAAATATCTTAAAAATCTTATTGAGCCCAAATTATTTGAACAGTCATATAAATCTGTTTAAACTGCATTTTGTCTGACGTTTTAGATCCAGGTTTTTTTTTAAATGTGTAACCTGTTCTTAAAAGGTGTTTTTTATTTAAGTGCAAAACACATAATTCTAACACAAACTCAGCATCCATTTCAATTAGACTCTAGTTAGTTACACTGTATACCGTGCCTAGACCATTATAATATCTTACTTATGTCAGTGGGTTCCTACAGCAACCACGACAGGGCTGTTTAGGGTCTCCCTGGTATTCTCCTACAGCAGCTGCAGGTCATCAGAGAGCCCTTAGACCCACCTTTAACTGGCCCACCCCCCCTTTTCAAACACCCTGCACCCCCTCATCTGACAACATGGATTCCAAATATTGACCTTAAACTGTGCGCACCGCTCAGAAGCGAAAGCGTAGTGTACCGAGGGATGATTTTGTGGGCTCATACGGTCTATATTTATGGCCGCTCTGCACTGAAGGGTTCCTCATGGCAGCAGGATATATGCATGAGTGCACCCGGCTTCAAATACTTTTCCCTTTTTTCACTCTCTGGGATTCATGCTGGAGCAAATGGATTTCTGCAGCCTTTCACTTTTTTTCATTTCTGCAGGCAGGACATTGTCATCTGGAAACATTTATTCTTTGATTCATGAAAGCCCCCTATTGCATTTCTTCTGTCACAAAGCTCAGAGAAACCGTTGCGTTGAAATGACAGAAACATTCACTTATAGCTTTCTGACAAAACTAAAAATTTTCAAATTAATGTTCTCTATACTATGTGCGCTGGTGTAAATGACGTCAGCCATATGTTAAACATTCATCATAGAGCATACTATGATTCAAGGGTCTGGTAGGTTATGATCCTTAAACTTTCTTTTTATTTTGATGAATCTTATGTCACCATGCCTGGTTTCAATTACCCGCTTTTGTTGATCAAGAGCTGGTGAAAGTATTACAGTGGTTGAGGATAAGAATTACATTGCTCATATTACTTGGTGTCTTTGTTAAAGAAAGTTGTGGAAATTATAAGTAATTCTTTTGAACATGATGAAACATTAATACAGCACTTAAATTAACTAATAAATTGTAAAGCAGTCTACTGCTAGGGTTATATTACTATATTGTCCTAAACCAGAACTACTCGTTACATCTGATCTACTCTGACCGGTTATTTCACTGTACTTTATTCTTCACAGATCTGAAGTGTCTAAAACATCGGTTCCATTCATCAGCAAACCAGACAGACGGTATAATAGGGCCAGTCAGACTGCGCCACGCTGTTGCCTGGACACAGAGCAAGATCGACGCTCTCCGACGGGACGTGCAGAGACTGTGCCTGACACTAGTAAGATAAATATTGACATTACTCAACCCTTTTTGAGACTGTTGCCATGCAAATTGTATAGTTGATACATCATTTTCTGAAGCATTTTTGAAGACCACAGTTTAGTGCATTGTTGCAGATTCATGTCTATATTTAAAAAAAAAAAAAAGTTAAAAGATTTTGTAAGATGACCTGAACAATTAAAAATTTGAGGTCAGCAAGATTGTTTTAATTAAACAAATGGTTTTATTTAAGGATGCATTGTAATGCATTGTAAACGTAAATATGATGATGCAAAAGATTTATATTTTAATAAATTCTGTTATTTAAAAAAATGTTTATTAAAGAATCCTGTTTAAAATGTATCAAGGTTTCCACAAAAAACAGTGAAAAGGTGATTTTAACGTTGATAATAAATGTAACCATGTTAGAAGGATATCTGAAGGATCTGAAGGAAAATTCAGCCCAGTCTTCCGGCAATTCATACATATTTTACAAGGTGGCTAATTCGTATGAATTTGTACGAATGACCAACACCTAACCCTGCCTCTAAACCTACCCATCACTAGGGTTTATAGAAATCTTACAAAATTGTACGAGTGAGTTCGTACGAATTTGTATGAATTACCATGAATTGTCCACCTTGTATGAATACGTATGAATTGGACGTGAGACTTTGTTGAAAAATTTTAACTTTGCCATTACAGGGCTAAATTACATTTTAAAATGTATTAAAATAAAAGAAAGTAATTTCAAATTATAACAATATTTCACAATGTTAGTTTTTTGTATGATTTTTAATTAAATGATTGCAGCATTGGTTGGCATAAGAGACTTATCGCATTGAACGCAAACCTTTAATAGTTAGTTTATATATCACTGTAAAAAATGGCTGTGATTTTAACAGTAAAATACTGTGGAAATGCTATGGGAAAAAACTGTTAAATGGTTAACGGTAAATTCCTGTCAAATTTACATTAACGTAAACTTACATTCCCAGAATTCTGTGCATTGATCTTTAAATTTTGTTTGAGAAGTTTTTGTCTGCCACCATGATGGGGTTTAGTGTTTGTGTGAATGACACTGGAATGAACTTCTATATATGTTTCAAGAGTTTGCGCTTCCTCATTTAATCATAAAAATGTAAGCGGATTTGGCCTGCTGTCCGGGGGGCCAGCTGGGTGGACAGCGGACTCTTAGCCCTAGTGATATGAACCCTAGCGAGGGCAGAGCTCGGCATCCGGCTCGGACCCTGCATGGGTGAGGATGGGTAGAGAAGGGGCGGAGGAGGGATGCAAAAAGACAAGATGCGGAAGGGGAAAACTCGTTTGGTGAAACATCACTCATATGATGCTTGTGATGGGATTTGGTTCATCATGTGACTTTCTCATCAGTGTATTTCAAACCTACAAAACAGATTTCAGTAATTTAATAGCTTAGTATATTAACATTGTATCAGTTAATGCAATTACGGTATTTAACTGTAAATTTAACTTAAAAACATACAAATTTTAATCTAATGTGGTTATATCTAACAAGTAATTTTTATTTTGATATCAGTAATTAGAATAATTTTTGGCCCGTGTTCATACAGTGGAGGAGCAGCTTTTCCGTTCAGTTGAGGGTCAGGCAGCGTCTGATGAAGAGGAAGAAAGATGGACCGGAGAGCAACAGAGACAAGTGGACGAGGTGAAGCGAATCCTCACCAGACTGTCCTGCTGTGGAGACAGGTACATCAGTGCATTTCAAAAAGCCCATGTACAGCTGTTTACAGTTAGTACTGAAAACCAAATGAGATCCAAACATGCCAAGAATTCTTAAGTGGCTAATAACTGCCAGCATTTTCCATTCTATATGTTTTGGTTCTTCACGTATTTTGTGTGCTCCTAGGTGTGATGAGAAAGCAGTGAAGAAGCTGCTGTTACATTTCGGTGACTCACGCACAGAGGAGAGTCAGACGGCTGTGCTAGAGCTGCTGGAGAGGGTCATACGTCTCAACAAACAACTAGAACTGAAGGAGAGTCAGGCCAAGAGGGCAGAGATGGACACTGACCAGGTATGACTGCATTTGAGTGTTGTCTTTTTTCAGCTTGTGAGATATCTTGACATATTTAACTTTTAAAGGGATAGTTAACAAAAAAAAATGGCATTCTGTCTTCCTTTACTCACTCTCAAGTCACAAGCTGTATAAGCTTACTTTCCTCTTTCTTCTTATATATTTATATAAGGGTCAACTTATTGAAATTAAGATTTATACATCATCTAAAAGCTGAATAAATAAGCTTTCCATTGATATATGGTTTGTTACGACAATATTTAGCCGAGATACAATTATTTGAAAATTTAAAAGAGTTAAAGTTAAGTCCTTAGAAATAAATATTTCTAGTTTTCATATATTAATATATTTCAATATCTTCATGGAACATGTTCTATACCAAAATGAATTTTCAGTACAAATATGTGCACATCATTACACATTTTCTCTTATGTGATTGCTATAATGTAAAAATTAAAAAAAAGTGACTAATGAATGAAGGTGCTTATTCAGCTACCTTACTCAGTCAGAAATATCTGATTCATTTTTGCAAAAAAAAAGAGGGGAAAAGACATAAAAAGTAAATATTTGAATTTGTTTTGCTATTATTTGCATTGCCATAGAAACAAACAATATCTAAGCTGGAGGAAAAGACCAGCTGAGGAACAGAACCATATTAAACTCTGAAGAAAAACAAACATGAGCACACATAGTAACCCAGCAGTTAAAATCCATATCAAACATTTCAAAAACTAATGAGACATTTTCATAAGCGAGGGCAGAAGTTCATCCAAATAAACTTTGGCTGCTACTGCTGCGCTTTTCAGCGGCTTACGTCACCCAACCAAGACTTTCAGTTCTGTTTTACTTTTACGTTCATGGTTGCTTTCGGGTGCAGGGGTGTAAAATTAGATTACAAGGCACTTGCCCACTGAGCGGTTGTTATGAGAAGACGGGCTTCAAAGAAAAGCCACAGCTCTCACTCTCCAGCCGCGTGTGTGTCTGTGTGAACAGCCAATCAGATGACCGCAGGAATAAACTTCCAGGCCTTACACAATTACATCTACATAGAGCTCAGCTGCGAAGCACCAGACTTGAACTACACTGCTAGTGTTTAAAAAAAAAAAACAGGCCTCACACACATTCGTGGAAAAAACCATCCTCCAACGATCTGGGCATGACCAGTTTGGCCCGAGCCTTAGTGAGAACGAGCGCAGGCAGATGTGGATTTTTGACATATGGTCAGACAGGCCAAAAACAAGCATATCTGAACTATTTCTGTCTGAGAAATTATGCGTCTCTACTGAATTATGGGCTATCTGCACATCTGGCAAAGATTCTCCTAACCTGAAATTCATTGCGTGTTGGAGCGTTAGTGTTTAAATCTGCGCAAGGTCAACGGTAAGTGTCATGTGTCTGCAGATGAGGGACGCCTTGGTCCAGGAGCTACAACAGAAGGCCGAGGAGACGGAGCTGCTCCACCTGGAGCTGCAGATGTTGGAGACGGAGCGGGTGCGTTTGTCTCTGGTGGAGGAGAAACTGATGGATGTGCTACAGCTTCTGCAGCAGCTGCGAGAGCTGGTCAGTCTGGAGAGACTTGTCAGCCCAGTGATGCTGTTGTAAATGTATCTGAGCCACACAGTAGATGAGAGTTCGTCAAACACTTGACCTGCTGAAGGTTCTAAAAAAGGAGCTTTAGGAAGTTGATTAGCCATATGATTATCTGGCTTGCTTGTTGTTTCTATACAAGTACAGTATTTTCTGCAATTTTTTATCATCGATATATGGTTTGTTAGGATTTGGATACAACTATTTGAAAATCTGGAATTTGAGGGTGCAAAAGATCTAAATACTGAGAAGATTGCCTTTAAGGTTGTCCAATGAAGTTCTTAGCAATGCATATTACTAATCAAAAATGAAGTTTACGTACAGTTCTTACTATACTTCCAGTCAAAAATGTACAATATCTTACTGGAATGCGATCTTCAGTTATTATCCGATCATTCTGACCCACGCGATTGGCTATTTCTACAAATATATCAATTGCTACTTTTTACTGTTTTTGTGGTCCAGGTTCACATATATAATTTATGCAATTTATTTAATGCCATTTTATTATAATTTATTAACATTTCTTATGGTGGTACATTTTTTGTAGAATGTCTCAAGAAGATCTTTAGGAAAGATTTTGCTCAGCACATTGGAGTCCTGCAGTGATCCTCAGCATGGTAAGAGACACAATACCTTTTAACTTGGCAGCTTTGCTCTTATAAAACCTTCAGTGTTTAACAGGCCTGGTATGTGGCAGGAGCATTAGATACACTCTGAGACCACTTTAAAAAGCTGAGATTTTGTATTATAATTATATTTTTATTTTTTAAAAAGATGAAAATATGATTTGTAATACAAAAAAGCTTAAGTTACTTTTAAATTTGGTGCGTTTCATAGATCACTATTAAAAGTTGAGGTTGCATCATTGATCTTTCTTTGATGAAGAGAATGAATGAATACTTGAATTTTTACTTGTTTATATATATATATTTATATTGTATATATTATTACTTTATACTCATATTCTCATTACTTAAAAGTTTTATGTAATTTTAACTTAATGCACTAAAAAATTTAAATAAAATTAAGGTCAGTAAGTAACAATATATATATAAAGATATTTAAAACAAATATCTAATAAAACAACAAAAGCACAAAACAACATTACTAAAACTTGAAATTTAAAATTAAAATGTAATGATATTAAATATTTGCACAAACTATATTAGCATCTCAGCGATACCTCTGAACTAAGCTGCTGCTTGTTTAAAAATGAGACAAGCCAATAGTACTTAGAAAAGCATTTTCATTAGCAATCTCAGACTTTTGCACTCTAGTGTACAGTACAAAGATGGAAGTGTATAGGGTATAGAGGATTAACCTTTACATGCATCCAACACTTCTCTGACTGATCTGCAGGGAAAGCACATATCTTGGAGGTGCTCAATGCTCTTTGTCATGAACTGGCTGCGTGTGAAATCCTGTCTAACGGCGAGAAGATCGAGAGAGCACAGAGTCACCAGTCTCTAACCAACTCACTGCTCATCTCCTGCTAGACATTACTGCCACCTAACGGCCACAGGATGCTACAGACTCTTACAGAAACTTCTAAGTAGCCACGTTGGAAAACGGGACCAAAATTAGCCATGTATTTGTCTTTGTGTTTATATTTCTGTGTATATCCTTTTAGCTCATTCTCATTTATAATGAAACATGATGTGACTCCTTTTAAAGCTACTTTTTCAGATTTTCTTTTTGTAATGTCCATTGCAGGTCAGTATTATCTTAAAGTACATGCGCATTATACTAAAGTGTTCCAGCTTCATTTTACAAAACTACCTGATCATACAGAAACTCTCAGGTATAGACTATGTAAAGCTCATAACATCTATACTACTAACAGTTATTACAGCTACAGATGTTAAATAATTTAGAAAAAATAAAGTGTTCTCCATATCTCAAACAGAGACAGGGCAGCTGTCAAGAACTGAATTTATGCATCTTTCATTGATTCAGAATTGTAACTGTAACTACCAATTGGCTTTTAGCACTTCTGAGCAGGTTTGTTGCTCTTTAAGGGTGATTTTATCCATGATTTGCATGAAACAAAATATACATTATTAGAAAAACATTACTGTCTCATAATTGTCAGTGTCTGAGCCTATCGCTATATCAGTGCTGTCAAACAATTAATCACATCCAAAATAAAAGTTTTTTTTTACATAATATATTTGTATGTACTGTGTATATTTATTAAGTATATATAAAATGTGAAATATGTTATGTTTATATTTAGATATAATATCAAATATAAGAAAATAAATATATAAATGCATTTACATGTAAATCTTGTGCGTGTGTGTTTTAATATAAACATAATAAATAAACACAGCATAAACACATTATGTAAAGAAAAACTTATTTTGGATGTGATTAATCGTTTGACAGCACTATTATACGTTTGTATGTATCTGTAGTAGTTGGCATATATATATATATATATATATATATATATACATGTGTGTGTGTGTGACCCTGGACAACAAAACCAGTCGTAAGTGTTAATTTTCCAAAATTAAGATGTATACATGATCTAAAAGCTGAATAAATAAGCTTCCCATTAATATAGGATTTGGATGGATAGGGTGATATTTGACCCGAGATACTATATGAACATCTGGAATCTGAGAGTACAGAAAAATCTAAATGCTGAGAAAATCACCTTTAAAGTTGTCCAAATGAAGATCTTATCGATGCATATTACTTATCAAAAACTAAGTTTTAATATATTTTCGGTAAGAAATTGACTAAATACCTTCATGGAACATGATCTTTACTTACTATCCTAAGGATTTATGTCAAAAAAGAAAAATCAACAAGTATTGCTACAAATATACCCCAGCGACTTACGACTGGTTTTGTGGTCCAGGGTCACATATAGTGACCACAAAATGCTGTGTTGGAAGATTTGGTTGTGCTAATTCAAAACCTTGATCTATCAGTAGCAGAAAATGTGAGCAGATACTAGCTAACACGTACAAAAACACGGAAACTAGATCCATGTAAATTGTACTATAAAGCTAGTGTATATAACAATAAAACATCAAAATTATTATACAAAATGAAAAGTTGGTATCTGATTCCATGCTAATATTAACGCATAAAGTAAGCTTGTTGAGAACTATGGATGTTCAACCATGTTTATAGTTGGGTTAATAGTCTAGTTATAGTAATGGAGAGCTTTAATGGTGGTCAGCTGTCTGAGTGTGGAGGTCTTTTATACACTGGGTAAAAATAACAGCATTTGTCATGTCAGGTTGAGTCTTATCTGTATTTTGGCATTCTGGGTTATATCATTAGAGTCCAGGATCATCAGGCACTGATCACTTCACACATGCTTGCCAGGCTAATTAATCACAGTGTGGATGACTGACTGCCTTGTGTCCCGTCCCACCTCAGGAGAGCTTTTAAACACATTTGGATCAGCAACGTGTGACACATATTCCTGGTGATCCAGTCAGTCAAGAATATATGTTTCTCTAAATAAATTCCGAACAAAAACAGTTCCCAGGAGGCTTTGTGGCTTTGTTATGATCCTCTGACTTTGTTTTGAAAGCAGAACAAATATGAACATTTATTACGACAAGGCTTCATTCCCCATGTATCGTGCTTTATGAATTCAAGCCAACTGTGGAGCCAGTGGTTTCTTTTCATGTTTGCAAGGAATTACCGCAAATTACCTCATTGTTCTCATGTTACAGGTAATAGATTGTATCCCACATCTTAGAGGAATCCATGTTTTATATATCTTCTGAATTAAATGAGTGGTGCTTGTCTGGGAAAAACATTCAGAAACAGGGCGTTGTCATTTGTCTGCTAATGCCCTCAAGTGATAATCTGGTCTCTAGATAACATTTAATTTTAAGGGTCAAGGGTTTGTTCAAACCACTAAATAAGGGAAACAGCAACAGTGACGCTTGCTTCAGATGTAAAGCAGCATTTGTTGTAGTCGCCTCTGGAACAACTTCCCTATTAAGAGACTCAACACAATCGGCCTGCTGTTTAGCCTCTGAGCGATGGAGCAATGGCAAATCTGATGGACTTGGAACTTCAGCGTAGACGAATGGAAATCTAGCACAGTGTTAAATGTTGATTTTATTTTCCCTTTACGCTTACTCACTCTATATGTCTTCCCTCAGATGTCAGGTTTCAAGGGCTACCACTTCATTAAATGAGAACATCTATGAATGACACGACTGTTTCAGTATACGGAGCCCTTTAGTGTAATTTATAAAAATAATTTTGCATGTTTAAACTACAGGTAATTGAAAGTCTGTTTTGTTTGTTTAGCTTGACATGAACTCAAAAGGTCATGACTGAGGCGTTATTAAACAGAAAATTTGTTTTGTATATAAAAATCATGCAGTTAGTTACAAAAGCCAGTGGGCTGCAATAAGGATTCTGACAAAATCCCCTTTAACTATTCCTTAGATCTTAAACATTGCCTTAGAAATGACTAGTAGTGCTTAGACGAAACATCACAGGCTGATCTTGTAATGATCGTCCACCATTTTATAGTGGAAACCTGGTTCATATCGGGAAAAGACCCAAACCTCACTTTCCTGGCACTAAGTCAGTGATATTCAGAGCAATTACACTGTGTTTAATATACTGCCTGTAATTACAAAAGTTACATTCACCCCAGTTTGAGCTCCATGTCGCTTAAAGTCTATTACATTTTGTGCAAAAGCAGTTGAAAACTATATTTTATAGTTAAATGATCATTAGTTGGATCTCTCAAGAAAAAAGTATACCATATATGTATATATATAAAATCTACAGATTGTACTTTTCTTACAAGGATTATTGCTCATAAAAGGGGGTTTCCATTAAAAAAGTCAACCCCCCAAGACTCCCTCACACCCATGACAGGAGGGTGTATCTTGATCCCCCAGGCCTGAGGGGATAGAAACTCACAGATGTGAAAAATCATCCCAACACTCTAAGCTTCTGACCTCTGACCTTCACACCTAAATGAGTCAAACATTCTGTCTTACTCCAGTGCAACCATCAGCACCAAAAGCAGCCCCCGTTGAAAGCATGGAAACAAAGCTTCTTTGTGGCAGTCCACCCAAACATGTCATTCATGAAGATATCATTGTTTCAACTCAAACATGCACACAGCAGAAACTTTGTTTCAGAAGGTTTGTTATTTCAACCTGTAAATTAAGCCCTAGTATGTCTTCAATTACTTTGCTCCATTGCTCTGAGCAACTCTTGTCTGTGGTACCTTTATTTATTCAATACTGTCTACACAGCCCATATTTAATCACTAATAATATCATTATCAATATCAAGTCCTCACTCCTGACTTGAAACTGTTGAGAATTGAAATGTGGTTCCATGAGCTTAACAGAAACCTGGCAAAGAGCTGAGACTCCCAACTTCGCGGTTGTACTGCATGGACATCAATTTGTGTGAGGAGACAGAAGCTTGAGAGGGAATGACGAAAAATAGGGAGTGGACCTGGTACAGAGGCAATGGTGCGGTTTCCGAACTCGCCACAAATCATTCAAACACACTCATTGCCATCTCTGGGGTTTGAAACTTTCACCCCTCCCCACCCTCACCACTTTCTTTTAGTTTGTGGCTTGCACATCCAGAGAAAGCAAGACTCTGACCTGTTGTATACCAAAGTCAAAAGGCATAACGACTTTGGACCACATCTTGGCAGATTATTTAAACATACAAACCAGTCATCCGGTGTCTGCCTGCAACCACGTGAACCGTGAGAAACTGGACAATGGGGTGGATTCTTGGGTTGCTTTGAAGGAGACACACTGGGACACGTTGAGTCATGTAGTGGGGACTTTGAGGAACTCAACGACTATCTTTTCTCAAGAACAAGCCATGGATCACAAAGAACCCGAAGGACTTGCTAAACAGGAAGACGACATGATAGAGGAAGCAACTGGGGCAAGTCCAAACGGAGTTGATGAGAAAGAGCAATTTCAAAAGAACAATAAGAATTAAGTAGAAAGACAACGGGTCACAAACTGGCTGGTGACCTGGTGCAGAAGAACCTGGACAGGGTTAATGAGATCAGTCTGTTCTTCAACGGATTTGACTTTCAATCACAGGCTCAACCCTACCCCCATCTGTTTCCTAGGGGGTTTCTGCTCCCAGATTTACCATCCCCCCTTCCTTCACAATTCTTGATCTCCCTGTGAGCCCCCATCGGCCACTCTCTCAAACTTCCAATCACCCCAATCCACATCTCCAACTTGGAAGCTCAAGGTGGTGCAAGTGGACACCAGACATTTCAACCAACAGACATTTCAAAAACCTGCAGCACTCAAACGAGAGAAAGTTTGTACATCTGCTCAGTCCCTGACATGACGCCAAGTACTTTTTCACGTCAAAGACAGATTTTTTACAAATATGAATGTTGACATGGATTTAAGTGCATGCACATTTAAGGCCTAATTTATACTGTCAGTTAACAAGTCAATTTTGTTCTCCAAAACTGAGTTCCTAGAACTAAATACATTCCAAATTATTGCAGTGCAAACACGCTAAGAAGCAAATACCTCCAATAGTTGTCAATATATCCATAGATGGGCCTTTTGTCTTCCATTATAAACGATCTTCAGTTACTACACTACGAATGCCTGGTTTAAGGAAAGCATGCCGATAACCTTAAGTTGCACAGGACAGGCAATGCATAAATGTCTTTCATACTTCTCTTGGATACACCTGTTTCAGAATTCCACAGCCCTGCCATCTTGTGGACCCAGCTGCCATCACTACAGGTGCTCCTTGGAGTAGCTTTTATTGTGACATGGCAACTATCCTCGTCATTCCTTACCATCACAAGCAAACACGCTAGGGTAAACACAGACGTGCTTATTTAAATGCCACCATGTGACCACACCCCACTCTTGGACAGAACGGAAGGAAATATGTTCTGATCTCAGGGGGACCTGCACTGCTGATTAGGAGGGGGATAAAGACTGAATACTTGTGGACAGACATGGAGAAGTTCTAAATTAAGATTTTTTGTTTATTTATTAATCAACTTTCCAATGCAGCCAAGAATCTCAAAAGCAGAAATTCGGAAATGAGAAGGTTTTGTTAGAGGTCACCAATGTTTATTGGCTCAAGACTACTTCCTAAATCTTGCAATCACTCAAAAAGGATAGCCTCAATTTAGCATTCCAGCTAAGGCTACTTCAGGTTGTTCAGAGCTAAAAGCTACAGGCCTTTGGGACCACCCACAAAAACCCCATTCAGGCACATAAGCCAGATGGGATGGAATTTAAAAAAAAATTTAGGGAAGACCGCTCCTAAATCCTACCCATCTGTCTTTGCCACAAAATACTCAAAATGAGGCCTTGAGGCAAGACATATACTCGCTAAACCCTGTTTGCTTCCTACAGACGTTCAGAACATAGATGGTTATGTTATAGGCGGTTCCTGACATGCACAGGGTAAAGAAAGGTCAAACCATTTTGTTGTACATTTTTCTAAGACCTGCTATTATGACTTAAAAGTGTCTGATAGATTATTATAGTATTAAACAAACTTGTCTTTGCCGACAAATAAAACAGATGTGAGGTTAGTACAACTTAACATCATATAGTGGTTAAGTGGGCTATATATAGTGGGTAAGTGGGTTCAGTAGCTAGGTTTAGAGGGTTGCTATTGCTTTCCCACCAATGCATTGCCTACTTAAACAACCCAAACATCTCAGCCTGTTATACAAGCCACCTAAATAGCACTAAAATAAGACTGGAGGGTTAGCATCCATCCTTTATAAACACCGCTAGCGTCTGTGCAAACAACTAGTTCCCCTGCTCTAAATTTGTCTTAGTTTCCCTCTTCCCTTAAGGCCTGACAATGTGCTAATAGCCTAGCCAACCCAGATGCCCTCTGCTATTACTTCTAAGCTGTTGTTCTTAAATAAACCGCTGACATATGCATGGCTTGAAAAGCTAAACTTTAGGTTGACTGCGTGCTAAACGGTGACAGTGTCTCATGGGACAGCCTGCTTTGTTTCTTGCCATGTGTGTTAGTTGGTCTACTGCTTTCTTTGACACTGTAATTATCAGTCCGCTCTGGAGTGTGTTAATAGCAGAATGCTGTAGAATTGGGGGATGTACAAATGCTAAAAGCTAATCTTAGACTGAAGGAACATTTCTACAGATAAAAATGTGCAACAGTACATTTAGGGTACAAAAGCTTTTCACTTGGGCATTACCCAGTGGGGAAGTATTATTACAATATTAACATACTAATATGCACCTTTTAGTGGTAGAAAAAGGTACAAAGTAGTCCCCTTAAGGCAGTTGCCCCAGTGCCAAGCTCTTGTACTCCGAAAGGTAATTTTTTAGCATTTTGACGATGCATTTTGTAATTTATGTTAGTAGCAGGTGTAAAGTCTTGGCTGACCACAAAAAAATGGCCTGTATTCCAGTCTTCTCTCTCCATATGGTTCATGTAGTCCTCTTTTAGAGTTTGGAAAGCAGGGAGTGTTAATTACCTCTTCTCTGTTATTTTAGGAGGCTGACTGTGCCAGACTTGTGATCCGACGGCTTGGTTTCTCACAGGCAAGGTGTATGAAACACTGTTAGCACAAAGCAAGAGACTTCACACTTGCTCAGTTGCACGTGTAAGATAAACAGAGACTTACAAATATACATAATTTATGAAAATCCTTGAGCTTCAGCAGGAAATGCGGCAGTGAATCTTTTCTTGTCACAATGCTAAATAACTGCTTTCCTACTCCTTTTTTCCCTCTTCCTTGTCTTTCCCAAGAAACCTCTGAAAATGATTTTCTCCATTTTCCCACGAGTTTCAGTATAACGTTATGAGCCCTTTGTGGTTACTCCATCAACTCTGCCTGGCAAGAACCTGGCTGAGGTCTAACAGGGCTTCCAAAGATAATTGAGAGAAGGGCTTGGACTTGCTTTCAGGATACTCGAGACGAGCCAAGCCTGTCCTCATTTTGAAGGGTGATAATCTTAGAGTACACCCAGGGAGTTTTCAAAAACCCAACCTCAACTAGTCGTTCTGACTGAACTAGATGCCCTTACAACGTGTTTTGAAGTTACAATCCATTTGAAAAAAAGACCTTAAAAGTACCCACTGTTAATGAGGCATGGTCTTGATCTAGACCCCAGTAGAGAGCAGACCTTTATCTCGCATCTGTTACAACCTTGCAATCTGGCTTAATGGGAATTCAAGATGCGAATGTGGACACAAGTTGAGGCTTGGCAGCACAACTTCACTCCAGTAGACCAGGATCAAAAATTCATTGACCTAGTTAGAAAACCTAACTATTAGTGTGTGCACCTTAGGTCATATCCCTCCGGTCTTTACCACTTTGCCACAGTCTTTACTTGGCCGTGTCAATGATTTGGTGACATAATGCCACATGGACGGTTGGGTAGTAGATCCATTTGAAGTTTGTACCAAATTTGCACAAATGGGCTCCTTTTGAGTTGTAAAATTTTGTTGGCCATGTAAGCGAATTCCTATAGCGCTGCTCAAAATGACAGTAACCTAAAGAAACACAACTCTTATTAAAACTCTTATTGGTTGAATTCAACAATGATTTGGAAGCCAGAAAAGCAAGCAGTGGTCCAGTCATCTTTCAACATCCAAATCAACCACATCTGAACCCGCTTGAGTTTATTGACAAGTTATATATGAACTCAAAAAGTGTCAATGTTTTCCTGGGAAAGTCATCAGCACGTTCTATCTTGTTTCTCATCTACAGGGGGCCACTGGGCCTTTGTGTGGCCTGGCTTGGCTGGTTATTTATGACGTGTTAGTGTAGCAGGTACCGGTACCATTCTTCTGAAGTTGTCCTGTACAAAAAACACAGCTTTCCATGCCAATTAAAGAGCTCCGTGATAGTGTGCATTTTACACCTGTTAAATACTGAGGTACTAAGACACCAAAACACAACCAGATGATCATCTCAGTGATCACTGCCTTTTGACTTCTGTCTGGAGGGCTTCCTTTAAACACTACTTGCCCACGCCGTGCTGTACACTGAGCCAAAGAGAGTCATTACACTTGCATCATTTACTAAATAGCTCAGACTCATTTTAATGAATGCTGTTAATTAAACTAGGGTCATAACACTGGCTCTGTCCCCATTGAAACCAGACTTGCAGATGTCCCCCATTACATGCAGTAGGTCAAATACGATGCCTTTCTCCCGCACGAGCACAGCTTGGTTTTATAACCACATACAAAAGTGTCCAGTCATAAGTCCGTCCCCAGCCAATTAGCAGAACGACAAAGAGACACCGAGACTTCAATCCGAGAACAAAGGCCTTCACACTAGAAGACAAAGAGTGAATTAAGAGACTTGTGCTCAGTTTTTTTCTTAAATTAAGCTTTTTTTATTCCATTTTCAGAGTTCAACAAACACAAAGTAGAGCACATGTGACCCTAGATCACAAAACCAGTCCTAAGTAACACGGGTATATTTGTAGCAACAGCAAACAATACACTGAATTGGTCAAAATAAAAAAAAAATGGGTCACACACCACTTGAGATATGTGGCTGACCACTGACAGCCATCAAGGGTCAAGACAATGGTGTCCTTTAAAACTGACCAGCTGTCTGCACTCTGAGCTCTAAAAGTTGCCATTTACAGGATTTATGGCAGGCTTTTTCAGTGTCTGAGCTGTGTCCAACCTGCTTGTCCGAAATCAGGACGACCAGGGTCTCGAAACATAAATAAAGCTAAATCTGTCCTCATTCATGAGCAGCTCCTCCAGACCACCAAGAAAGAACGAACTGGAACACTCAGTTTGTTCTTCAAAACAGCAAAGACACAGCGTGCCTCAACGTCTCTCATGCACATCAGATGAAATCACAATGAACATCACAGAAAGGGAACGCTGCTTGTGCAAACAACTCTTACTTCAACCGAAACTTTACTTTCAGTTAAACAGAAATGTTTACTGGATCATTTCTAATGAACTATATTGTATCAATGTTTTCTGTTGGCATTGAGCACATTCAATATTAAGGCAGATAATAAACCAGTTGTTTCATGCATACTTATGCCCGTAGGGTAAATTCCTACTTGGGTGAGAGATTTTTATAGTAGATAACTGCCTATCTATGAAAATATGTCATAGATTACCCCTGCCAGGGCATGTTTTATCCTAAAAAATAAAAAATGACTATAATGACTATAAAAATAAAGATTTTGTCCCCCGGGTTTCTGATGTTTTGGTGGTTTAGACCTAAATCAAGGCATGATTTGAAGAAACTGGTGGGAGAAAGCTGAGGGCTGCTTGGTTTACCAGACTGGCAAACCTTTTGAGGGCACTAAAGAGATAAGAAAGCACCTTGGACATTACGCAAAGAAAACCTCTTAGCAGCAATAAAGCTTTTATAGCTTGTATATTGATCTTCTGTCTTCATTAAACTTTCATTCAACTACATTTGTTTTTAAAACTGAAAAGCAATCTTAGGAGCTTTTATTGGCATAAACAGACATCTTCCTTCAATTACTAATTTTATTGGCTACTGTAAGATCACAAACTAATATAGCTTAGAAACTTTAAGCAGGTTTATAAGACAAAAAATAGGATTGTGGCTGTGACAAAATGTGACATTTTATGCAATTTTAAATTGAACTTTAGTGTCCAAATGATTTTGGGGGATAATATTTGCTTCATCTCTAAACAACAGAAATTAGAAAAACCCAACAAAATGTTCAATAAGAGTATAATAACATTAACACACATGACCCGAAAGCTCGCCCAATCTTGTTAAAATGGATTTGTAGACATTTTAGACTATTTTAAGACCTAAATCAGCACTTTACAGAGTAAAAATGGCGGCTGCAGAACTTAACCCTGATACAGAAGCCATTACTGTGCATATCTCTACAAGACGGCCTGTTTCCATTTACTGCAATGGCTCCTATTCAGTGCAATTAAATATTACAGGAATGTTTGCAAAAGGCAGCTTATCGACAGCGATAAATCAGCCCTGCTGCATTTGAAGACAAGAACAGAGACAGACAGGGTTTCATTGGATTATGACAAATGTGAAATAATCAGTCAACGAGAGAGAGAGAAACAAACCACAGGGGTAAAAGAAGGAATCTGTTTTGTTTGAATAGAACATTAAAATATGGGCTATTTCATTCATAATTATCATGACAGATGTCATCGGTTTAAGCCAAAATGATAAATCGCAATATGCAACCGTTAATAGAAGCATATGGGCCTAGTTTTGATAATATCTACACGGCATATGGTGCATTTAATACTAAAATATTTAATTAGTTCAATGTGTAATTAGAATTGTAAGATATGCAATACTGCCAGAATCAAAAAAAATACTGCCTAAGCATTGAAATACAAAGCTTTAGAACAAGGCTAGTCACCAACAGCTATTTTAGTCACTGTCTTCTGACAGGTGAACGTGCAAGCGACACGTGAAAACTGAAATGTGAGTTTTCCAATACTCATCCACAATCACTCCATTATATTCTTCTTAAACCTTCCACTGGAAAAGGCAAGACTGCATTTTCTCCTCACGATAATTCGCCCCAACATTAAACTCCTGCACGTGTCATTGTTGGCCATATTCCCACACTTCCCCAAATTTCCTGTCTGGGGTCAGTGTTTTCATGGCGACATGCAGAGGATTGACCTATGAGAACGTCTGTATAGAGGCTTGAGCGCCAAAACATAAAGCCATGTGCTGATCGGCTTCAATCCGCTGGCTATTCACCCGCCTTTTCTCCCTCTTTCCAAAAAGCCTTTCACAGGATTATGTCCTGAACTAAATCTTGTGACTCCAAACAACCTCCAACTGCAACACTATTGATGCTGTAGTATTTGTATCAAGTGAATTCGTCAAACGTTTGCTGTGTTAACAATGGGCTTATCATTATTCAAACTGTTTTAGCAACTTAATAAAGATAATGAATAGAACATGTGCATTGGCACTTTATTCAAATATGGTTTGATTAGACAAACAGGACATTCAAATGCTTCCAAAAACCTAGTGAGCTGCCAAACTAGGGATCAAAAATACAGTCCTGACATAAAAAGCTGTACAAGTAAAGGTAGGGGTTGAAATGAGGATCTGCTTCTTAGGAACCTTTTGGCCACAACAGGCAATTGACGACAATCCCAGAATGCATCATGACAACCCTAGTGAACCGAAAAAACATCTCATAATAGCCGTGTTGAGAATTGCATACTCTGCGGATGTACATCTTTTAAAGAAGTAACTATTTATGACAGTATGTACTATAGTAATTCAGTTTTTCAGTTGTGTCCTTCACAACTCCTCTTCCGTGGCCTCATGGGATGCCGACTTATGAAACTTAGCAGGAATCTGACTTATCGCATGATAAATGGTTTACCTAATACTCATGTATGTTATTGCATTTTATGCTTAAGAGCGTCTCATTGCTAGCTTAGCCACATGCTAACACTAAACTCTACCAGAATCAATTGTGAGTTGAAATCTCTAACGCACTTCAGATGAAGAATGACAGTGTTGGGAAAGTTAGTTTTCAAAATAATGCTTTAGAAGATTTCATCACTCCATCAAAAGTAACTAATTGTTAAATAGTTACTTTTTATGGAAAGTAATGCATTTGGTTTCGCGTTACTTTTTGTCGCCCAACAGTTACATTTTTGCCCAATTCTCCCAAATTCTGTCAACACATAAACAGAAGTGGTGTCAAATAATAAATGGGACAACAAAGTACAGTAATTTGCTTAACTTATTTAAAAAAGTAACTAGTTACTAGTTACTAGTTACTGAAAGTAATCCGATTACATAATCCTTACTTAATACTTAATACTTGTAATCCATTACCCCCAGACTATATTTGTTTCACACAGTTACACTTTAGAATAGGGGACACTTATTCACTATTAACTACAACTTCAATAAATTCCTAATTTGCTACTTATTAATAGTTAAATTTAGGATGTAGGGATGTAGAATAAGGTCATGTAGAATAGAGCATTAATGTGATTATTTTGCTGCTAATGAATGGCTAATACTAGTTAGGAGACCCTTAAATAAAGTGTTACCTTTCACAGCTGATGCTTACGTAGGGTGTTTCATTTCAGTCACTTACTGTATGAGGTTCCCTGAGCTCACAAGTTTTAGCTAATGCTAGTGACTAGATAACGAGGTTATCTTGTTTTAAGGAGCTCTCTTGAAACGTAGCCCTTGAAATGTTTTTAAGCCATCATAAAACTTGTGTTCTTTTTTTAGGCGCTAGCTCAGAGACGTCTGAGCTCCTTGTACAGCTGGGCCTTTGGTTTTGGCTGGAAGCGTGTATAAGCAGTGCCACTAACCATGCAAGATGGTGTTTTCCCTGTTACTGCCATCCTAAATCCACAAAGTGTAAAAATAACCTCCACAAGACACAAGTGCAGTGACTACTTGTGCAAAAATTAAACTGTATTTTGGGGCTGGGATGTTTCCATCGGAGTAGCCAGTGTTCGAAAGATTTGCCAGAAATTCCAGTACTGTCCCGCAAATGACAAGGGACAAAGTTCACGTCCTGCTCCGGGTCGGGTTCACAGATGTTCTCAACGGCGAGTTTGAGAAAGCACTTGTTCGGGAGCAAAGTGTGAAGATGTTTTCTCCATGAATCACTGAATGCGACGTGAACATCAATAGCAACTATCGGCGAGAGAAAACTATGCGTTTAGCGCTTTGTGTTCAATGGCATGTTGGTACAGTGGGCGCCTTGTTAAAAGCATGTGCGTTCACAGAATCGAGTCCAGGAAAGAAGGACTAAAGTAAATAGAAAAAGAGGCATAGAGTGTGTGTTGGAGAAAGTGGGAGTGACTTGAGTTGGCAAAGAGAAGCAAGTCTTAAAGACTTCCAGATGTGGGGCTGGTTGGCAGATGATAGAGAAGAGCTTTTATAGCCAACGGGCTATGAATTACTTTGAAAACTTTGTGAGTAAAAGGTACTTCTAGCATCAGTTACAACAAGAATTAACCCTGTTTAGTCACTTTATTACATATAACTAGTTATTAAATGATTTAAATTGTCAGAAACTAATTTGACTGTGAAAGAGTCGACAGGTAGCTGCAGTCTTGGGGATGAACAACAATGTCAGCAGAAAATTAAATTTGTTTTGGAGGCAGGGCAAGTTCGACACAATGATAAATACTGCCAATATTCTGCTTTACTCGGGGGGGAGGGAAAAGACAAGTAAAATACTTCTAGATGCCATTTTGTGTATATTTTAAGGTCAAGAAACCATGCAAACTTACAAGACGAGTGTTTGATCAAAGTCATTCTCAGGCAGCCAATAAAAGCAGGTCGTGAAGGCTTTGCGTAATCGAGCACGTTCTGAAAGGCCACTGAGTCACGGCTGAAATCATCAATGAGCCACATTTAAGGCGCTTTAGATGCAATCTCCTGCACTTGACAAAGGAAACGCAGTGGATCAGATGCCCATTCATCAACAGTAATGGCAATCGAGGGTTTTGTGAAGTGCACACGCAGCACTTTGTTAACACGGCCATCCTGAAAGCACATTGATCCACTGGGTCGTCTTTATGGACCGACCTAATTTGATGCCCACATGGGCAACCCAGAGATACCTAGCTGTGTAAGGATTATGCAGAGCTGAGATTCTGACTCACCGTGCCAAAAAGAGCTTTTTGCTTGCGTAGCCTAAATATCGCACCCACACTCCTCTGATCTCCTAATAAAGTCTTTCCGCTGCTTTAGTATTGTATGTAAGCAACTGGATTTGGAACAATATTTAATCCTGTACCCTAGCTGAAGTCTGTTAGTACAACAATGTACTAAAAATGAAAACATTCTTCTTTTCTGTGTTTTTTTTTTTTTTGCAAATTAGCACTTTATTATAACTGAAACGCTGTACTTTCATGTCAGTCCAGTAGGTGGCGATGTACAGAAACGATCCTGTGAACAAAACTATAAACTAAACATAATATGTGTGTGCATGACCTCATTTTCACAAATTAATTTTTTTGTCAACAGTCTCACGACCAAGTCGTACGTTTTCGTACGAGGTGCCAATTTGTACAAATTCGTACGACCTCAATTTTGCATGATTTGTCTAAAATCCAGTCACGGTTTATGGGCGGGGTTAGGTTTTGGTCGTTCATTCATATGTATGAATTCATACGAATCGGTCACTTGTAAAATATGTACGATTTAGCAAAAAATTTCCACCTCATAAAATATGTACGAATTGCCGTGAGATCGGGTTGGTTTTTGTCGTTTATAGAGACGACAGTATTGTATAAAAACTTATCAAAATATAATAAAATGAAAATGAAAACAGAAAATATAAATATTAAAATAAAAAATAATTCAAATTTAACAAAAGTTATATGAATGCCACTAAGAGCTTTTTTATTTCAGCTTGTTAATTCAAGGTAACACAGTCTCATTTTTATTCAGTTTACATTAAAGTATTAAAATAAGAAAAACTACATAAATTAAATAAAATGTAAAACCATCCAGACTAAATGTATATTTTTAGTATCTTGCATGGCTTTTCTATTTACTTTTTAAAATATCTATAGTTTCTTTAATCTTTATTTTAAATGTAATTATTTTAGCACATAATTATTATTATTTTTAATGGTTTTAGTAAACCATAATATCCCTGCTTCACCTTAAACTATCATAAAAACAGCAAATATTCCAACAATACCATACAATACAAATACAATACAAATGTGAATAACACCTCAAATTGTGAGGTTTGTTGAAGAAATATACTTCAAGCAATCTAAGCTAAATATTTTCCCTTAATGAGTCATCAAATATGTGAAAAATGAAGTATATTATGTTGTATTTAAACGGTAATGTCAAGCACCCACATGAGACAGCAATCTAAACATTTGTCATGAACAGAAATTATGAGCTTTAATTAGGATGAAAGCAGATATAGTTTGTTTTCTTTCCATGTCAGTCGGTTACGATAAGTTTGCTCAAAGAGGAAATGAAGCGCATGTGGATGTTTCTGAAAACCTCATGCTAGATGCTGGTAAACCACAGACAAATCATAATGAAAATGCAAGCTAGATGATGCAGAAGTTGGCAGAGAGGGGTAATTCTCTCAGCTGAAGAGGAAGCGTGTAATGACCTGTCAATGACGCGATTGTCCTGAAATTTCTGGAAGCTGCTTTTCATCTTTCAGATCAAAAGCCAAGAAGAATAATAAGGAAAGCTAACAGCATTTGTGTGGGTCTATACCAACAGAGCAGTTTCGGTATTTCAGTTCAGATAATTCACACGGATTTGTTATTTTGTACAGTAACCACAGGTGTACTGAGACATAGTTTCACATCCACAATACTCACTTTGAACGGTTTATGTATAGTTGAACAAGCTTAAACCCAGCATTATTATGAGATATTTTAATGAAACACTATGACTTTCTTTAAAACAATGTACGTAATATTTTACTCATATTAATACTCATACCCATATTCATACACTTAAGTGTCCAAAATTATTAATTTGTGTTTGTAATGTTTGTATGCATTTTGATTTGATTTAATTTTCATGTTAATTTCATTTGCATGTTATAAAAATTGTATTTATATATTTTTTTCTATTAAGTTTTATTTTTAGTTGTTTTAGTAGGCTACTTCTTAAACTAAATAATTAACTATAATAAAACATTTCTGACTTTTTTCTCCTGTATTGTTTTACCTTTTTTAGTTATTTTAAAACTTATTAAACTAAACAAATACTGAAATAAAACATTTAAATACCAGGGTTATATATATAAATATAATTTAAATGTAGTTTTTTTTAATAATAAATGCAATTTTTATTTTGTAGTTCTTTTTGCTTTAGCTATCATCAACATTTAGCATGGTCCAAATACAATTTGGGGAAACTGTGGTGGCACTTCTCTCCAAAGAGATTTACAGTGAACACACAGCCTATTCCCTTGAAGCATCCCGAGGTGTCATGCTTGAGTGCACAATGGTGACAGATCAAGCGTTGTGTGGTTCAATAACCCTTCAGCCACACCTAACCACTAGGCCACAAACAACTGAGAAGTAAAACAGTTTAAGCACCAATCCAACAGTAAAGTACTCACCATTGGCGTTCTTCCCACAGATGAGATGCTCGTAGTGCTGCAGGACCCCCCAGAGCTCGGCATCATTATTGATGACCCCCTCCAGCGCCTTCGCTGTCAGGACGCAGCCGGGCGTCTCCGCCGCCGTCACCCGCACGCACACCTCCTCCACGAGCGCCTCTATGCACGCGGTCAGGCAGATGGCCGCGTACTCATGGATGCGCACCGCGATCCGAGTGTCCACCATCCAGCGGAAAAACCGCCCGACGGAGAGGACGAGCCCGCACCGGGCTGACTTCCCCTTGCGCAAGAGCTCTCCAGCGCTCATGTTGTACATAGATATGGCCTTCACAGTGGCCGAGACGCAGTGGTCCGCCAGCGCCCAGCTGAGCACCAGGCGGATCGCGCTTTGCACCTCGAACCTGGTGCATCTGCAGTGCATGACACTGAGCCGCTGCGCCTCTCTGGAGATGCGGATAAGCGCCCTGCGCATCAGCGCGGCCAGTCTGCGCACAGCCTCGGCGGAGAGCGAGGCGCCCTTCCCCGCGCCTTTACGCACGACCCTCCCCACGTCCTCCTCCGTCCACGGGAACTCCTCCAGCTCCGGTAAGCGGGGGCACTTGGAGAAAATGTCTTCTGGGTCCTCGGGAAGCACCGTGTTGACTGTATCCCAGCTGTTGTTCCTGCTGTTCATGGAGCCCGAGTAGTACCACCAGTTCCCCCGGTGAGGGGTGTTCATGAACGCCTGCGAGTTTGACTTGGAGGACGACAGGCTTAAGGACTTGCACGAGTCCCCTGCTCCATAACCAGAGTCCACAGTCAAATCCTCCAGAGTTTTCATGTTTGAGCTGTTTGTTCCTGCCATTTTTCTGTCGCTTTTCCGAGAGGAACCAGAAAGCAGAGGACGCTTTCCAGCTGCGCGAGACTCCGGTTCTACTGGTTCAGCTTCTCTTTGACATTCATGCAGTGCTTTATTGATACCCTAATAGAGCAAAAACACCTTGTGTAAAAGTTTCAAATGTCCGAGTTACATCTTCCGGAAAATAAAATGTTCGGAGGAAACTTGCTTACCTCATTAAATGTCCATTCCCGTAAGAGCAGCGAAGTGCGCAGGTTTCTCGTTTATCGACTTCTTGCCAATAACAAACAAAACTGGACAGAAAGTTTCGAGTGGAGATCCATAAATAGAGTCTCAATCGAACGGTTATGGTCAAATTAATCCGTGAAGATGATGTAGAACGTAGAACGATGTTCATTTCACGCCACACGCCTCTTCTTACTGGAAACTCATGACTGAACTGAAAGCAGAAGGGGGCGAGAGAGACAGAGTGGAGGTGTTTGATTCGCGAGCGAGGCGATTCGTTTGAACGACTCGTTTGAACTGATTCGCATGCGTTTGTGGATCTCCATCAAGGCACAAAACTCTCACCTTTTAACTACGACTATCTACACTGATTTAAATACTAGGGTTTTCCAGGTAGATAATTAGATGGCATAGACACCACACACAGACGTAAACTTGCATATGATACGATAAAATACTCGCGGGTAAACATTTAAATGCTAATTAAATTATACGCTTTTTGGTAACAAAACTAAGGCGAAAACAGTTTACAGTGTTGTTACAAACCGAATCGCTCAAATGAAGCAAACACAATGCGTTACAGAGACTAATCAGATGTTAGTCATCGGAGAGCATTCATCAAGGCTGTGTTTCTCAGGAACACGTTTAGTCATAAACAGAATATTGGGTCATGCTTTGCTTATTAGGTACGTTTGGGTAATTAATTTGGGTTGTATAATAGGATCATACAGGATATGTGATTTTATGTACTTAACAGCCAATATATAATAATAATTAATAGTGGTACCGTTACTGAGTTATGCGGATTATACATTTATTATTAATTATTTATAGATTTGTAGGCCTATTCGGGCTATTTTTAATTGTTGGTAATGAAATTTTACATATTGGTTAATGTATTTGTATTTTCTTTATATTCTTAGTTTATTTAGTCTTGACTAAAGGACTTTAGGCTTGTCCACCTCACTCTTACTCATTGTATAGATGTATCCACATTTAATCAAACTAGGCTGAATAATGTTGCTCTGTATTGAAATTAGGCAAAGCAAGCTTGAAGGGATGTTGTTTAAAAAAGTAACGGTGCTAATCTCTGACCTAGTCTTTGCATTATCTAGTCATTTGCATTAATTATGTTAGTCTGGGCAAAGACATCACACACACACTTATTATCTTCAACTGTGTGTGCGCGCGCTTCTGGCTAATTTAAAAGGCATGCTTTGTATGAAAGATAGCTATTTAAGTGTGTGTGTGTGTGTGTGTGTAAATAAAATAAAAGTTTTTCTTTACAAAAGACAACTGATATTCACTTCTCAGAGTCGTAGCTGTAGATATAATAGTAGGATAGTGTATTACTGTACTGTATAGAGAACATGTAGCCTATTATTATTACAGTTACTGTTTTCATTGAACAACAAAAAGACAAAGAAAAAAAAAGAAAGAATTTTCCAGAACAGTGTAGACGGGTGGGGCAGGTTTGTGCACAATGTCAACATTACATAATCTGTCAGGACTAACTTCATGCGATCCTGTACTGGAGGAATGAGACTCTTAGTAAAGCTGTGTGAGGAGGTTCATGGAAAAACATAATGACTCACAACACTTATAGACCTGTTCATGGGCGTAACTTCCATTGAAGGACTTTATATTATACCAATATTTATATAGATTCTTATAGGTTTCAGGTTACATTATTATGCGAATAGATGCTGACTGTATTTGTGTACATTAATATACCCAGGAGAACTACGTACTGGCGCCCTCTAGTGATTGAGAAATGCAATGTCAGCAATGATGACGAGTCTGAATATAATAATTTCTGAGTGTGTCAGCTGTTTTTTTCATTAATACATGTTTAGTGACATAGATGTTTTGATACATTGTATTATTTATTTGCATACAAAAGCCCCACTGATGAACAAAAGCCAAACAAATATATAGCCTATATAAAAGATTTTTTCTGTAGAAGTGTCCTGTTGAAGAAACAAATGTAGGCTATAGGCTAATGGTTTAATAACTGAATGAGTGATTCTTAGAGTATATCTAAAGAAGTATTGCTTCTACCATTTCAATATAAGTTGGGATCTAAAAATATGTCCCAGATCAACTTACATTTTGAAATATAATATATACAGTTTTTAATAGAGAATACAGGAAACGGTAGGTTTAGCTCTTTTAGCCTGGGAGACCAATCTGCTCTGGTCTTTGAAAAAAAGCCAATCGGGATTGGCCACTCCCAGTGCATATGGGTATTTAAGATGGCTGTGCACCTCACCATTCAACTTCTTGCTTCGGAGCCGATGCCTCGTGTAAACAAGCAAACGCGGTCAAGAGGTATGTCCTCCAGATTAGCTTTTCAACCGTGTGTTTCTGTGTGCGGTAGTTTCCTCACCTCTGATGATTGCCATGAAAGTTGCCTCAAGCACGCTGAGACGGCGTTCATGGATGGATCATGTCCTCATTGTGAGCGCATGTCCATGAGATCACAGCTTTCTTTTAATATAAGCCTTGCCACACCTGCTACCACTTCTAGCTCGGCGGGTCTTACTGACCCCACGGCTACATCGGCTAGCAGCATGGTGGATCTGAGGCATAGGCGTAATCTTATGGGGGGGGACAGGGGGACACGTCCCCCCCAATATTCAAAGATTAAAAAAATGTGTGCATGCGCCAACACAAAAAGTCCC
>JAUCMT010000059.1:14911527-14925219 GCA_032357475.1 Enteromius thamalakanensis
ATCTTTAACAGACATCTTGCAGACGTACGTGTGCTATCTGGAATCGTACCAATTTGTACGAATTTTCCACCTCATACGAATTGTTTGTGAGACTGATACTAACCAGCAGACCAATCTCATTTCACAGCATCTGACACGTTATGGAAATACCCAAGTAAAGTCAGTCATCAGAGTATTGTTATAATTGCAACCAGACATGTCTGCGTTCACAAACAGCTGCATCCACCTCTGAAAGTTATAAACACATTCACTTCGTCTGCTCATTCTGAGGCACAAGTAATTAAATTATTATTTTCAGTAGCTTCTCCTACTTTTCTTAGTGATTTATAGCGCCAGTTTATCAGGAAGTGCCAATTTTGTTCTCTTTGACTCATTGGAAGGAAATAGTACTAGTTCGCAAATGTTTTGGACAATATTCCAATTTTGTGCATAAGTTAAATTCGTAACTTTGGATGGAAACTCGGCTAATGACAAATCTTGAATATGATCTCCATAATAAATTTCAGATGTGATGCTGTACGTGGACCTATGTACCTCTAGTGGTTGAAAACAGCATTGCGATTTTTTTTTTCTCAAATATTTGTTACAATTTGGAAGCAGCAGAATTTTATCCAAAATGACGCAAAATGCACAGAATATGTATAGTTTATTTATGACCTCATCGTGTCGCTCATTGTACAACCTCAAAGTGACGCTAAGCCTGTTGCGCAAAAAAATAAAGTGTAATTAAACAAACATACTCGAGATGCTTCAACTTTAAACTTTATTTTTCAGAAAAACGAACCCAAAAATGTTAAAATAAAATGCAAACATTCTGAAAAATTTCTACTCAACAATTTCACAGAAATTACCTTGTAATGCAGATCCCTGTATTAGGCGTAATGTATTAGTATCCTGTCTATTTTTGTTTTAAATAGGCAGCCAGAAAAGTACATTGAACCAGGAGAAGGAATAGAAGAAAGAAACATCTCAATGTAGGCTACTCTTTTAAGTTTTACGCATAAGCTGGACTTTATATCTCTCGGTATTTCTGATAGGAAATAAAAACACGTCAACATTTTATGCCAGCTTGTAAACATGGTGGTTTGTACATTACAGATGCTTGTAAGTTACAATGATACATCATTTCATACACTCAAGCTGCCCATGTCAGTGTAAAACATTGTGTTCATCAAATACATGTAGTCAAACAAAATGCTGTCAAATATCATTTCAACTCTAGTTTGTAAAAATTGCATTTACAGTAACGCACCAACAATAGAAGTATACGGCGCAAGATATTATGCAAAGGCTGAAACTACAGCTGTATTTTCGTTGTTTGAGCTGCAAAGCTGTCTAAACCACACTTTATCTTTGGGACTATATATTAAGGCGGATGAATTCCGACAAGGTAGATTTTATGTAAACAGTAGTTCAATAATAGTTAAGCGTTCGTTTCCGGTATATTTTGCTTTATGTGGTTCTTACACTTCAAGTAATTAATTCTACCAAATATTTCTCAAGTTAGTGTCTAGAATGTAAAATTTCGTGCCCCATATACTGTTTTATGTATTTTACTGTAAACGCAGTTTTTATTCATCTGTACAAACTGGGAAACGAGTCAACCTTATTTTCTGCTTTCGAGAGAGAAAAGAACCAGGAACATTTCTTTAAATATGGAACAAACAATAGCGAAAACATTGGACAGGTCCAAAATTCGATTAAAAACATTTTCTTTCTAAACATGTATTCATTGATCTCCATAAAACGACTCCATTTAGGGACTTACACAACATCAGGACTCCTTCCTAACCCTGTATATGGACTGCCATGTTAAATAACATCAAAGAAAGGCACACAGCTTCCGGAGAACATCTTTATCCGACGGTTAAACTCGGTAGAAATGGATACTGCATTAATGGGATGGCGTTTAGTCTAAAACACTAGTTTCACAAATGCAGAAAAACCCTTCAAACTGCGAAGTAAACCTCTTCTGAAATCAACCGGAAATGAGAAAAGGAAGCAGCTCAGACATACAGACAAATACAAAGACCAATAATTTGAATTTCAGGTCCAGTCGTGTCCAGAAGTTCAGCAGGACTTTAGAAAGGAGTCGCCACATATCAGATCATATCTGCAGTTCAAGTGTAAGAAGGCGTCACGTCTGAACAGGAAGTGACATGTACAGCTATATAAAAGCAGACGTCTAAGTACCAGCGCGCATCTAAACCTTTAGACAATCATTTCAGCAGGTAATATCTTAAGTGCAAACCATATTTATGTGACCCAAAGTGCCTGAGCTGCTAGCTTGGAGTAAAATTGAAGCAATTTTCCTTTAAATCTGCAGCAATCACTTGAGTTTCACTTCTGACCTAACAGACGGAGATACACACAAATACACACTCGGTGAGCGAGTCTCTGTCTCTTTCGAGCGTTGAGTTTGGACAGCAGCTTGGCAGTGTCACGGGTCCTGCTGTATGAGACAGGCCTCACGAAAGGGTCCCAGACACATAACGGTTTGGTCCCGTTCTCGTGCAGAGTTCGTTTGAAGTCTCTCAGCGAGGCACAGTTTTATCCTTTAGGAGTTTTACTGGACTGTGAGTTCCACATGCCTCTTTTAGAGTGATAGTAGTGGAAGAAGTTTCTCAGTCTTAAACGCTCAACCTCCAGACCGTTTTGCAAAACTCTGGAAAAAAGAGAGAGATTAATTTATTAATTATACTTTTTAAATGTTTATTAATGTAAATTTCAATCAGAATGTAACCGATGATACTAATAATGTATTCAAATAAATTGTATTATTATTATTCAATATAATCATTGTATATTCATAATAATTTTTACTTTATTAATACTAACAACATTCATTATAATAATAACAACAACAATAACACTTAATAATAAGAATAATAATATTAATAAGCATTATTATTATTGGTGTTATTGTTATAATGAATGTTTTTAATATTAATGAAGAATAAATTATTATTAATATTATTATTATTATTATCAGGAAATGATAAAAAAATTTAAAAGCATTTTAAAAGCATTTTAAAAATATTGTTATTATTAATAAAACTAATATCAAATTTTAAAATAGTTCACTTTAATATATTTAATAATATATTTGATAATTATATGAATTAAATTATTCAATATATGAGAATAATATATAATAATAATAATAATAATAATAATAATGTCAATGTCAAAATCTCACAATTCAGTATCATAATTTTAATAGTATTAATACAATTATATTGTATATTATCATCAATAACAACAATATTGTCACAGTCCAAATATTTCAATTCAATAACCTAACTGTATTAGTAATATTAATCATAAATATGTATTTAATATGATAGATGATGGTTACTATAAAAATAACATCACTGTGAAAATCTCATAATTTATAATTGTACTAATAATATGAATAAACTTTACTGAACATATAACAACAACAATATTAATTATTATTAACAAAATAATATTCCAATATTGATTTCATATAATTAAATATATAATACATATATAAAATATATATAATTAATTAGGATACATTTATCATATTATTATTGTTATTATTATTAATAATAATAATACTAATGCTAATAATGTTAAAAGTCACTAAGTTATCATAAAAATCTAAAACAACAACAACATCTGTTAATAATATCTGTTGTTGTTATTTTGTTGTTGTTGTTAAAAAATGATAATAATAATAATATTTCAATATCAATTTTAATAGTAATATTAATAATGACATTATATTTAACATAATTATTATTAGTAGTGGTATTAATAATGATAATAATAATAATAATAACAACAAAGCATCAGTGTTAAAGTCTCTAAATGATCATAAATAACTAATAAATGATAATAAAATAATGTCTTAATTTGCATTGTAAAAATAAATAAATACTATAAAGTAAGCTTGTTTCCTGTAGAGTGTTTCTACCTGTCCAATAGTTCCCAGTCTTCTCCTCCCCAGCGGTCCTTAAACTCCTCCGTGTTCATCCCACCGATCTTATCAAAGTCTGACTTGTAGATGCCAAACAGGCCGAAGCCGTTCACCTCCCAGTAACCTGCAGACATAGAGGCGTGATGAAGTGCAGTGCGAGTATGTGTGTGTTTGTGTGTGTGAGCTGTGTCATACCGTCAGGCTCCTGCGGGGAGCTGCCGCAGCCCAGTCTCATGACGATCGGAGCGAAGGCTAGTTTTCCCTCCACACAGTGTTTCCTGATGTTCTCCAGGATGTTCAGAGGGAAGTGAATGTGTAGGTCACACAGAAACACGATACTGTGACGGTCCTGCAAACACACATCAGTCCACACTGAACTGATTAAACACATCCTGCTCATCATCTAAGTTACATTACAGCAACAGCTGTGAATCAGCAGCCACATTTACAGTCATTAACACCAAACCGTTGTCTCTGCAAACACTGAATCACTGATTATCACACTCACAGGTTTAATCACTGTCTGGGAAACTGTGACATAATGCTAAGTCATGCTGGAATTGCCACAAGTCTGAGTTAACAACAAATTAAAAACAAACAAAAAACAAAACAATTCTGTGCTTTTCAAACTCATTTTTGATTTTATGAAAAGCGCATCTTTTGCCAATTGTCTTTGGAAGCCCATTTCCGGCACTGAATAATAATATTAATAAAATTGTGAATTATAAAGTCAGAATTACAAGAGGTAAAGTCACAATTCTTACTCTATTGCTTGGAATTGTGAGTTTATATCATGCAATTCTGCTTTTTTATGTAATTCCAACTTTATATCTCGCAATTCTGACGTTATAGCTCGTAATTGCGAGTTTATGTCACTCAATTCTGCTCTTTTTACGCAATTGCAACTGTTTTTCTCGCAATTCTGACTTTGTATCTTGCAATTCTCATTTTATATTTCTTTATTTCATGCAATTCTTTTTTTTTACGCAATTGTGACTTTATAGCTTGCAATTCTGACTATAGTTTGTAATTAAGAGTTTATTTCATGCAAATCTGCTTTTTTTTTACCTAATTCCCACTTTATATCTCGCAATTCTGAATTTATAATTTGTAATTGCGATTTTTACGTCATGCAACTCTGCTTTTTTATACACAATTCTGACTATAGCTTGTAATTGCGAGTTTATGTCATGCAAGTCTGCTTTTTTTACGCAATTGCGACTTTATAGCTTCCAATTCTGACTTTATAGCTCGTAATTGCGAATTTATTTCATGCAATTCTTCTTTTTTTATGCAATTGTGACTTTATAGCTTGCAATTCTGACTATAGTTTGTAATTGCGAGTTTATTTCATGCATTTTTTTCTTTTTTTACGCAATTGTGACTTTATAGCTCGTAATTGCGAGTTTGTCATGCAATTCTGCTTTTTTTTTTTTACCTAATTCCCACTTTATATATCGCAATTCTGACTGTATAGCTTGCAATTTTGACTTTAGAATTTGTAATTGCTAGTTTTATATCATGCAATTCTTTTTTTTACGCAATTGTGACTTATTAGCTTGCAATTCTGACTATAGTTTGTAATTGTGAGTTTATTTCAGGCCAATCTGCTTTTTTTACGCAATTGCAACTTTATATCTTGCCATTCTGACTTTATAGCTAGTAAATGCGAGTTTATTTCATGCAATTCTGCTTTTTTTACACAATTGTGACTTTATATGTCGCAATTATGACGTTATAGCTCGTAATTGCGAGTTAATGTCAAGCAAACCGTTTTTTTTTAATGCAATGGCGACTTTATATCTAGCAATTCTGACTTTATAGCTTGTAATTGCAAGTTTATTTTTCATGTAATTGCATGATCTGGGAACTAAAGCTGCATTTGTTTATACTATGCTTTCTAAACACTTGATAACATTGATAATGTGTTTATAAAAAGAAAAAAATATTTCACGCTTTATCCGAAGCATTTTACATCAGTATATGATTTCTGGGAATCAAACCTGTGACCTTGGCATTCCTAGATCCACCAGCAACAGGAACAATTTGTGTGTCATTATGCACTTTACCACAGATATGAAACATTACTGAGAATGTCTGAACATCTTGAAATGATAATAAATCATATTTGAAATCTGATCATCTTAAAGCATGTATGATTACCTCAATAGTGTCCACACCGATCTGTAACCCGGCAGAACGTTCAAAGTTTCCTTCCCTCCTCAGATACTCATATCTGTGTACAAAAGAGTCCAGTAAAATAAAAATACAATAGCAATATGCCTCTGTTTATATGCTAAATACACAAATATCTATAAATAGCCTATTAACATATATTAAACATTAAAACTTTAACAGAATATGTAATATACAAAATATACTCTATGTATAGACATTTTTACATATTTAAATATACATGTATATTCGTGTAAATGGAAAGTAGATGTATAATGTTTCTATTAGACCTTATTGTATTGACACATATATATGCATATGTTTAGCATGTCTGAGGGCAAGTTATCAGCTACCTGCATTTGTAAGTTTCTATATAATGAATACAATAATGAAGTATGTTGACGTACCGTGGAACAGAGCTTTCTCTGAGAGCCTGCTCCACGTCCATGTCTTCACTCTGGAAGTCCACGATGATGATGTTGAAATTGTTGTCCTTGGTCTCATGATGCAGGAACTCCATGTCTGAAATGAACTGCTGAACCCAACGCGCCTGATTCTTCACTGCAAGAAACAAATCAACAAATACTTCATAATCATACTACATAATATTCATCAATCAGCTACATCACAACAAGGATTTGCTTTTTTATTTGCATAGCAGAAAGAAAAAAAAAACTAATATTTGGGCATAACTTGCAAAACACTTGCAACTTGAACTTGTATTCATGATATAGTCTTGATTTTTATACTTTAGGCTAAGCAAAATATATGATTCTACTGTTCTATATAGAATATGGATAGCCAGTAATAACATGTTCAGCAAAATGTGTCCTTTAATGGAGTTCTTTTAAATCAACTTTTTTTCTATAAGTGTGTGTTAGTTTGAGTTTCTGCTAAACAAATCCAAACTGCAACGTATTGCACAGGCTAGTTGTGACAGATTTCACATACACAACTGGAATTTCTGATTAGGCCAGGGACACTTTTTCCATCACATATCTGCCAATGAAAAGTAACCTTTCATATTCAATGCTACACTAAATAAATTGAAAAAGTGACAAACAACCATGAAAAACAAACCAGGTCCTCACCTTGATTTGAATTTCAAAATATAGTGGCCCCAAGAGATTTTTAGACACTTAAGTTGCACTTTATAATTTATGAATGTCAATGCGTCACATAAAAAAATCAAACAAGGTGGCATTTAAACAAAGACAGCACAAGGAATCACCATCATTAGGAAACATGGTGTTAGCTTTCACTGTTCTGCTGATGATACTCCGCTCTATGCTTCTTCTCAGTCAGGTGAAACACACTAAATTGAAAAACGGAATGCATAGCTGATATAAAAAAATTGAATGTCAAGTAAATTCTGACAAACAGAGGTGTTAATTATAGGACCTAAAAACCAAACTTGTAATAATATAAACCATTGCCTAACACTTGATGGCTGTTCTGCCAATTCTTCTTCATCAGTTAGAAACCTAGGTGTGCTTTTTGATAGCAATCTTTCATTTGAAAGCCATGTTTCTAGCATCTGTAAAACTGTGTTTTTCCATTTTAAGAACATATCTAAATTGCGTCCTATGCTCTCACCCTCAAATGCAGAAATGTTAATCCATTCAATTGCTACTCAGCAATGTTTTGCATTTCAATGGGGGTCCCGGGTAGACATATTATTATTATTTAGAAGGATTACTCAAGTAAAATACATTTTAGGGGTGAAATATCACGTTATTAGGGTTGCTTCAACCCACGGACAAGAAAAACAACCCGTGGCAACAGTTTTAAAGTAGCCCAATTCTGTGGGAAAACCAAAAACTTGGCAACACTGGTTAGAGCTAAACCATACAGGAAAGTGGACCATCACAAAAATAGAAACACATTTATTACTTACCTGGTACAACAAAATGCACCATGACATTCTTTTTCCACTGCAGCATCACTGGCTGGCACAGCAGGGGTTTGGCATACACTGTGCCCCACTGTGGGGTGCCGTGGGCCCCACGAGTAGGTGCACGGGAGGGTGGAGCAGGTGGGCTGGCGATAGGGGAAGAGGGGGATGATGCCGTGACCCCTTCCATGTTCTCTAGACTGTCTTCTACCCGGCCTCGGTGCAACAGCATGTAGATGTACTCAGATAGACGGACGACTTTACGGCCTCTCTCCATTAGCTCTAGTTCTATTAGATAGCGGCTACCACGAGCAGAGTCACGCCGCTTTTCTACATTTATAATGCGGAGGAGAGTGTAAATCCTGCAAAAGAGAGAGGGGTTGTAAGTGGTTGCGATTAATAATACTATAATAAGAGTAATTACAATAATTCTCTTTATTACTAAATAGCTGTGCAGTTGGAGAGAAGGAAAAAACTTAAAACTAATATTTTACATATATTTTGCCAATTAAATAATTTAGCATTTTTTTTCAGAAATTATTTTCAGCAGAAAAACATGATTTGTGTAAAAACTGGACACCGATATTTTGCAAGTGAAATGAGTATGAATTTAGTTATAATAGTAATTATGATAATTTTATGTATTGCAAAATATTTGTTTAGTAACAAATGTTATATAGTATTATATGATAGTAAAAATAACAGATAAAAAACAAACAAAAAATTATAAATATACACAGTAACTACTGATATTTTATTTATATTACCCAATTATATGTAAATTAAAATACACAAAATAATAATTAATTCTAATAATTCTCTGTATAACTAACTAGACAGACAAGAAAAAAACCCTCAAATGAATTAAAATAAAAGATGCAGCAACACAAACGATGAGTGAAAACCGATATTAACAGATATATTGTGAATTAAATGTGTAAAGCCCCATTCACACAAAGTATGGTAACTATGAAGATTACAACAAAGTACTAAAAATCTGAGCAGAGTCCACATCACCAAAACAATGAAGGCACAGAGAAACGATATTGTTGAAATTACTTTCAAAACAATTTTTCAGTCAATCAGAACCCATTCTTCTGTAAAGAGATTAAGAATATTAAGAGGCAAACGTGTGTGTGCTGAGAATAAACAGGTGATATTGTTCACTTGTGTTGACGCTAGTATTGCTATTTTTATAGTTATTATGCTTGGTGTGAATAAGGCCTTAAGTCTCTGTATCACCAAATGGCTGTAGGGTTACACCGTGAGGAAATAATAGAGACAATAAATACAAACATATTAAAAGCGTAAAATCTGATGTTACCGATATATCGGAAACTAAAATATCGGTTTCTATATCAGCCTCACCCTCCATTACGTTCATTGAGTTTCTCCATGTACTGCGCAAGAACGTCCACCACTTCGCTTTCAGATAGCTGCAGGTTTCCAGATACGTTGCACCGAAGATCATTCCAGTCAGAGCGCAGTGCCTCAAAGTCCATGCTATTAACGGAAAACGTCCTCTGCCAATTAATTGCCTCCTCCGCCCACCCAGGACGAGGCTCCACATCCTCATAGCTATACTCCGAAAGGCCTCCGTCCTCTTCTGGGTCCGTGTCCGGCCTCTGCTGTTGGGACTCGGTAATCTCAGAGGTGTGCAAATAGGAAGTGACACGGAGAGGCTCAGTCGGAAGCATGTTCTCAGAGGAGTTAGCAGACAGATGGGTGGGCGCAGGAGGTGGTCGAACGGTTGTGATAGGCCTTAAGGGATGCTGGTGTTTTTCCCAGACGCCACGTATCCTTCGCTCAAAGCGGCTTGGGATTGCTGCTCTGTTCAGGGGCATGGGATTCTCAGCTGGCTTGCTGAAGTTGGGGCTCCCTGGAAAGACCTTGTTCTCTTGTAGAGGAGACCGTGCAAATAACTGGGATGCACGCAATGCTCCTTTGCTAAGCTTTGGTTTGGCACTGAGGTTCACCAGCTTTGTGGTTTTGCCATTCTGGTACAGGAAAACACCAGGGAAGACCTCTCTGGGTTGGCGTGAAATGAGACTTTGCTTCTCCTTAGCAGGGCGAGGTCTCGTGACGTAGATTTTGTTGTCGTCCTTCTTGCGTTCCTTGTTGGTGTGGCTGGTTCCAGGATTGTGGCTGTTGTCATGAACGTGGTTGTAACCTGGGGAAGGAATGGTGTGGGCAGGACTGATGAGAACTTGCTTGGCTCGACTGTTGAGGGCCACCAGTGAGGACTTTGGCGGGAAAAGCAAAGCTGATCTGCTTATTTTTGGTGAACGATCTTCTGACCTACCCTCTTTGAGGTCCCGGCGGTCTCTCTGTATCCAAGTGAGAGAACGACCTCGAACCACACTCTCACTTTTTGGTAACCCTTCCTTAGCCTGATGGTCTAGAGTGTCTTGGTCTGTCTCTTGAGGTTGAGACCCAACCACCTGTCTTGCTCTTGAAAAAAAGCGTCTTTGCTCTCTCCTAAAAGTTGCGCTGTCTGGTTCTACCTCTCTTTTCCCCAGCATTGTGGGAACAGGTTTATCAGAGGGGCTTGAGGTGTAACTTGATTGGCTAGGTTGGGAAGTCTTCTTTGCTGACTGGGTGCCAACAATTTGTGCTTCATCCTCTGGATCCACTCCCTCTTCTTCTTCAAGAAAATCTAAAGCAAAACACCAAAAACAAACACTATGACTGCCTACAAAGAGACCTTAAAAATGATTCTCAACTTATTAATTCCAAGACTTTAAAGCTGTAGGATGAAAATTCTACAGATGCAATTGCAAAATGTTTGAGAGACCCAGCAACTGCCATTGAGAAATAAACCTTATCTGCAAACTTGTTCTGGCAAAACAAACTACTCTGACACTGAAATAGGCCATTTACGTGATTTGTACCAATCAGATGAGGTTATGTGGGTTTATAAGAATGTATATGAATGATTTTTTTGAAAATGGTTTTCATGGCATTTTCTTTTCATCTTAACTCTGGCTTTTTGTACAAGGTAACTATTGTAGCTACTGTATTTCTAATTTCCATAAGCGCCATCAAAACACAATTTGAACTGTAAAGTTGTTCAAATAATAGTCTTTACAGTTTTTATAGTTTACAGTGTTGATACCTAAACATCATGTAGTTTGTTTCATTATGAAAACACCTGTCGTCAACAATTTTCAAGTTGTTGTCGACGTCGCCCTAACCCTTTTGAAAATAAACATAACTCCAGCAATTCATTTATTTTCTGGCTTAAATCCAAGGCCATTATCTCCTGATGAATATATCTGCCATGTTCTAATAAAGCAGCTTGTGACGGAACGCTGCACTAATGAAGTGTTATTCCTCTTCTGGATCACTGATCACACACATGAAAACTCACCATCAGGATTAGGGAAGAAGAATGGCCTGTCATCTTCCTCCTCATCCATCTTCATGTATTTATAGAAGCCAAACCTGTTAGAGAAAGAGATGGAGAGAAAAAGATCAAGTCCATGAAAGATAGAAATAAAGACTTTTAGAGAACTGTACTTGTTCATCACTGTTTCAGTGATCATAACAATTCAGAGTACCATTTCATTTCAAGAAATCTTCTACAAAAAATACTTGTCCCTATTCATATTATATGTATATATTATATATTTACAATATATTTATTGCCATCACAATATATATACAAGCTTACTTTTCTAAATAGATGGGTGACTCTCTATAGAAGCACTTGTTTTCTCTTTCCATGTGGGTGAGGCGGGTAAAGTCATTGGGATAGACAAAAGAAAGGTAGACCTGCAGACAAAATACCAGACATGAAAACCCAGATAATTAACTTCAAATGTCAGTAGCTCAATAGAATATGTCTGTGAATACTGAATAAAAACTAAATGTCTAGTATATACCGAGCTGCATGCTTCTTTTTTTTTTTTACAAATCTTTTGAAAATGTATGTGAATGTAAGCAACAATTTAAAGATTTCTTGCTTTTTTTAAGCGAAAGGTATAGAGTTTTTATCTCAGGAAACTGTCTTTGTATGTAATATCTTTTCCTTTAGTATTCAAATTACGTAAAAGCATGAAAAAAATTAATGCTTTTGTAATAATGTAAATATGGCTTACAGGTAGTGTCAAGCACATTGCATTTTGCACTGTTTGTTTCTTCATTTGATGCAGAAATATTTTATATGATAAACAAAATACAAAATCTGTAATATAATGAGGATAACTGATAATATTTTGTGTAAATGTATCTGTTTATTTTTGCTCTCACCTTAATCATAACTGTTTGTGCTTTTGGTTGGCTTTTAACTGTGTGCCTGCAATTACTTTTGTTAGCCAAAAGGGGGCAGTAATCACACAGGAAGTTTTAGTACTCTGCAGCAGCAAGTGAAAACTGCAACAGGTGCAAGTGCATTGTTGCTCAAAAGGCATTTTCTGTTGTGCTATTTGGTAAAATGTGTGCATAAATACATGTTTGTTTGACTCACAAACTGAAGGCCTTGATACCGAGCGATAGGGAAGTCTTTGACCACATACGTTGGAGAGTAGAGACAGGCAGGCAACACATTTTCAAGATGAGAAGGGTCAATCATGGGAACTATAGAGAGTGTTGTGAGAAAGAATTATTCTTTTTTAAACATTGTTTGTCATTCCGGAACAAAAAATGAGAAAAAACGATTTCGTTGGATTCAATAGCAACAGGGAGACCGAAGATTCAAATAAAAAGATTCTATCCTGAAAAGATAGAGGCTTACTGTTGAAGAAGGTGTCGCGGGGGTCCGGTTGCAGCATATCGGCGCCGTGTTGGCTGCGAGTGTGGGTCTCTAATGGGACAAGACCGTGGCTGGCCAGTGTCTGAGGAATGTGATCCACATGGTTCATCTTCAAACTGCTCTCATCTTTCACAAAGAAAGAAGGGAGAATTTTCAATCGAGATGGGAAGCCATTATTTACGAACAGGCATTACATAGAAGAACTTTAAAAGGCAACACGATGCAGAATTTACAACAATGCATTTCTAATAAAATGGAAGTAGGGGACAATCATAGAAAAATCAGATGAGGCTTTTTTCTTTTTGACTTGGGCCTGTATGAAGTCTCCTAAAACACCCTGGCAACTGTTTAGAAACTCCCAGAAAACATTCTATTGACTTCCAAACAATGCTTTAGCAACCACCCAAAACACCTCATAACAAGTGTTGTCAAAAGTGCTGACTTCAGTACCAGTCAGTACTGAAATTTTTAAAATGTCCATTTCTCGTTAAACTGTTAAACTGTTAAACTGTTAAAGTGCCTAGCAGCACTCTGATACTTAAGGCGCTTTTCGACTCGGCTCGGCACGGCTCGTTACGGCACGGTACGGCTCACTTCGGCACGGTTTGCACTTCCACTGCAGTTTAGTACCGCTTTAGAGTGGGCGGGATTATTCACGTGTCATTATAGTTGCGCTGCCTCTACTGCAAATGACATCATCGTAAACGCGCCACAAACAAACACACAACAATGGAGCGTTTTTTATTCCGCATCGCTCTAACAGCTCTCGTTGGATTCGCTCCTTGGCTATCAACGAGAGGAACGTCTGTACTTCCTTAATAGACCACGAAACAGTCATTTCAGGTTGATACAAAAAGGTGCATTTCTTCAAACAAAACAGTTGCGCCGATCCTTCGCTGGCTGTGCTGATTTAAATCTAGCGGG
>JAUCMT010000059.1:14926887-14941305 GCA_032357475.1 Enteromius thamalakanensis
ATAATGTTCAGTGCTTTGCTACAATCTGTATTGTTAAAAGCGCTATATAAATAAAAGTGACTTGACTTGACTTGTTAAAGTGCCTAGCAGCACTCTGATACATAGTTACCCCAAGAAAACTCTAGAAACTGAGTAACAGCATAGCATTAGGTTTTGAAGCTGGGATGCTGGTTTATGCTGGTCCTTTTGCTGGTTTAAGATGGTCCTTTTGCTGGTCCATGCTGGTCACTTGCTGGCAAAAGGACCAACTTAAACATGCATAAACCAGCAAAGGACCAACTTAAACCAGGTAGGAACCACCTAGAACAACACGCAAAGTATCTAACACCCTAACTGCTCAGCTACCCAACAGCAAGTGCCTAATACTGCCCTAGTAACAATCTAACTAAATATAACTAAGAGACACGTACACAACTATTACCGAAAGTTCAAACATACACTAATTGACTGATTGACAAGGAATGTTTGGGAGCTTCTGATAGGGGTACAGCCCTGTCAAGTCCCACCACTGACTATGATCCCTCATATTTTGGTGAAATAATTAATATTTAGCAGATTCTGAAAGGGAGGTATACATCACCTTGGACCTCAGCTGTACTACCAAGTGCCCAACAGCAAATTCAACAAAACAGAACACCCTAAAAACCACCCATAATACCCTACCAACCACCTAACAACATAATAAACACACAGTACATCCAGACATGTTTGTATGAACTCTATAATTGGCCTAGCAAATAGTACAATCTAACAACACCCTATTACCCTCTTGGCGAGCCCCAAAAACACAGTAAACAGCATTACATCATCATAAAAACCACCCCAAAAAATGTCAGCTGTCTACACCCTATTCTTAGCAATCCCCTGAACTCTAGATCTGTCATTCCATCGCAAGGGTTCATAACTCTCTTAAAACGTTCGCACAACACCCTAGCAGTCACTCAAGACACACTGACAACTGCCTATCAACACCCATAGCAGCCACCCAGAACACCTGAACAATGTCTGAACAATGAACAAATAATACTCTAGCAACTGCCCAACAGAACCGCCCTTGGTGAACACCCTAACAATCACCAACCATCCAGGATTCCTAATGTGCCGACTGCCTGTCTGTTTAAGCTCAGTATCAATGCCTTGCTAATATGTGGGTCACTCCACATCAGAATGTCTGGGTGATAAAGGATGATGCCACCCTTCAAACGACGAGGACCACCAGAGCCCCTCCACGCAGATGAGACAGGCTTTGATGTGTATAAACCCAAGAGAGAGCAGAGGTGGCTGTTGTTCAAACACTTTAATGTGTGTGAGACGAACCCTGTGAAGTGCTTATAAGCGCTTTGTTACGTTCAAAGGGAGTTCACATGAAGGCCAAAGATACCAGCAGCTCAACTCAAACAAGAACCAAAACGAAAGGGAACAAATTCAAATATTTAATATTACAATAACGTTTTTAATAAGAACTTCACAGTAGAACATGATAATTTCTCACACATGCAAATGTGGCACTGACAATAACCAGTGGTGGCATGCTATATTTTGCAGGATGATTTAATTATTCTTTTTCATGCATCCAAACATCTTCTGGGTCTTACACCTACAACCCTTTGGTTATCAGCCCCAGTCTACCCCCAATCATACTGTATCAAACCCTGCTGTCAACTATATGAATGCAGTTCTTTATTATGTAACATATAATAAGCCTTGTACAAAGTACAATACAATCACAATTCTGAAGGGAATTCATTTCATAGTATTCGACAGTTGATGCAAGAAAGCCCTTGTCAGAACTCAATTTGTCACACAATGCATTGAAGCATAGCTCTGACTCTTTTAGGAGGACTGATGGCATTTACCAGTCGTGTTGCACAGAGACACATTCACCACAACCCTTTGCTTCCAACAGTGGTGTCTCTGAAGAACTAAATGTGTAAAAAGAAAAGAAAGTCTTACCTTAACAGTTAATAGGGTGTTTTATCATTGAAGAGAAAATGTTATTGCTTTCTTTTAAGCATCCTTCCTTTCTTGTAAAATTCCAACGCTTGAATAAAAAGTGACACTAATGAGACAATTGTGTTTAAACTTTAGATTATTGGGGCCTTGTGTAGCTCATATAACTGTGCCTTAAATTATTTTTATGATAAATAAGTTCATATTGAACTGGTCATTCATCCGTTTCCATTTTTCTTTGGCCCGAAATGCTGGATTAGTACTTTACAGTGGAGTTCAAAATGAAAGAACAATATTGCTAATATTCAACAATTAAAATTTCAAGCAATATTAGCACTAACATGTTTGACAAAATAACCAAGCCATTTCTACAAAAAGCTTTATTTTGTGGAAAACAGTAATCAAAATTACAGAGTCTTGCTGAGCACACAAAGTTTGTAAACAAAGAAGATGCAGGAGACAGGATGAATGAAGAGCTGCCGGTCTCAATGGTTTCTTCATCTCTTTATTCTGCCACCTTGTGTACTTCTGTTTTTCATTAAGCACTGTCGGCTCATCATCTGTGAAAATAGCTTGGCTATGAACAGCGAAAAACGCTGAGGATATTTGCGCACGATATTAGGCCTTTATCTTCCAGTTTCACAGACAAGGCTTAAGCTAGTCCCAGATTAAATTGCATGTTTGAGATGTCTCAGATGAAAATATCTTGCTCAGGCATATCTTAAAACATGTCACTGTCATTGTTCTGTGTTAAGATGCACATCTTTTCTTATAAGGCATTTTTGTAAAAGTTGCTTAAATATCTTAATTTAACGAATGCCTAGTCCTGACTTAAGCGAAGTGTATGTACAGGCCAATAACCTTGAAATCTACCAAATTATAGGTTGTTCTCTAATTTTGACCACCACTGTACATAGGACTAATATGACCCTGGACCACAAAACCAGTCAATTTAAGAGCCCATTTTTCACCACCTGAAAGTAATAAATAAGCTATCCATGAATGCATTGTAGGATAGGACAATATTTGGCCGAGATACAACCATTTGAAAATCACCTTTAAAGTCATCCAAATGAAGTTCTTAGCAATGCATATTTCTAATCAAAATTAAGTTTTTAAATATATACAGTAAGAAATATTCAAATGTACCATTTTTGGTAAAAAACAATGTACCCATACAATGTACTTTTGGCTCTACCCCCAAGTGGCTTTAGACCAGTTTTGTGGTCCAGGGTCACAATGGTTTGGAGCAGTGGTTCCCAACCACCTTCCTCACTCAACTCAAGTCTTGGAGCTCATTAGCAAGCTCCAAGACTTGAAAATGGTGTGTCAAATAAACAAGACGTGGGGTACTCGAGGAAAGGGGGGGGATGTGGGGTACTCGAGGAAAGTGGTTGGTAAGAATAATGGATGAATGGTTCATCCTTTGAACCATCAAGTTCTTTGACTTTTGATTGTAGATATTCGCAAATCTAGAAAAGAGTCACTGGGGAGATTTCTTAGTAAATTCAAGAATAGATGTACTTATACTTCTGAAAAAGACACTTCTGACTACTATTATCTAGTTAATGTCATTGCTTTCTAGAAGAAAGAATTTGATGAAGATTTTATTCGTAATGTTCAACTTGAATGTAAACGCTATGAGGCCAAAATGATTGTGCTGTGAAATGCTTGAAAACAGATAAGGTTCACTGTGTAACAAGATGACATTTGTACTTGAAGGCACTTCCAAAATGCTAACCGTGAAGGTCAGCATCATCACTATGGCAACAGTATGCACGATACAGATTTTAGCGCTTCATGCCTGATGTCCCTTTAAAAACGCGCAAGATCCAACAGAGTCTTTATAACCTTGTTCTTTTTTTACCGTGTCCTTTCTCTCTATATGTCACAACAGTTCTAAGCACATATTCAATTTTGCCTCACCTCGGGGCACTGGCACCAAAAAGTGTTGAAAGCAAATTACGTCCACTAAACTCATCATTTTTGTAGTGAACTCTGTAGGATGCTATTAAAAGTCTTTGCGCATACAACTTTAGGGCAAGGGAAACAACTTTAAAGTGTAAAGCGGCTAATATATCTAGTCATTTCAAGCCTGATGGGACACGCTGTACCGAACTCTGCACAAAGACCAGCGATTGGAAACAGCCTCAGGCAGAAAGAGTCACTGTCATCAATCTCAATGATCCTGAAAAAGCCACTTTCTTGGCAACTCTCAGAGGCACGCTCTGTTTCATAAACAGTTCACACCGAAACCTCTCATGCACCTCGGAGAATAACATCAAAAACTAAAGTTCAAACTGTCACGTCAAACCATGATGGCATGGTGGGAGAACGATGGCTAGTCAGTGCTGGTTAGTTCTGAAACTGGTGGAGTTTGTAAGTGAAGAAGGTTACCTGTGTACAAGGAGATGTAGGTGGAATCGATGACCTCATACTTGAGTCCTGGCAGGAAAGGGCGCCACTGTAATAGAGACAAAGAAAGACAGTTAGAGAGAAAATAGTCTCCAGCCTCATACGGCATGGCCACGGTTGGCCAACAGACCATCCTTAGAAGCATATTGCACGAAACCGGCAAGATCCGGCAGTTTTAGCAATTTCTGGGAATCAGGGCACATGGTTTTCATCAATCCACCAGTCTTTTGCACTAGTCAGTGGGTCTCTTCTTGTCTAGGTGGGTGGTTCCTGGCCAGTAGAAGCGGCAAAGTAGGCGTGACAGTAAAAAGGCTTTATACTGACATCAAAAGTCTGGAAACAAATGAATCTCAATGAATCCCAATGAATCTCATCAAGCCCTTTATTGCTTAGTTAGTGTCCGATGAAAGTTTAAAAATGGTGTAGACATGTACTGTAGCAACTGGGCCTTTAAATCAGATGTGATGGCCACTTTCTGATCTCACTACACCAACAACCAACAAAATATCATTACATTAGGAGTTAAGGGTATATAATGTGATTTGGATGGAAGAGATGGAATTGTTTTCCATTTTTTTTTTCAAAGAAAGTATGAACCGAAAAAGCCCCCATGGAATCCTGACTGTCGAGAAAAAGTATATTGATGACCACTGAATGGAACTATAGGAGATGGAGGGATATTCTGCACTGCTGTGTATTTCTCTACATTTCAAGCAAGGTCACCCTCACTAAACAGATTCACCCGTCCAATCACAACACAGCAGGAAATGAGAGACAGACTCACATCAATAGCAGCTTCTTCAGCAGCACACTTACAAACCATCAGACAAGCTACAATTCTTTTAATGACGTTGTGCAATTACCATGTCACTTCTGCTTATGCTCGCTGTAATGAGGGGAGACAGGCCATTTTATTTTCCCCAGCCAAACACACAAGCACTCATATTATTACTGAGGAAGAACCAGTTGATGAAATGTTGTTTTACTTGGAGTGTGAAAACATGATTTTTGTGTAAAGCAAGCATATTTCCCTCCAGTGTTTTTATTTTATTTTTTTTATGTGTGTGTGTGCATCATTTTACCCTAAAATTTCTTTCCTCTAAAATTTTCATTATTATGATTTTCATAATTTTTCCTTTTTAAGTCAACATTAATTTAAATGAAATCAAGAGCAGTCCAACAACGGTCCAGTTGTATGCGAAAAATGTATGGCTGAATTTAAATTTAATAAAAGAAAATTAATTATTAAAATTCCTAAAAAAAAATTTGCATCTTGGTAATAAAAAAACCCCACAGTAAAAGATTTTAATCCTAAATAAAAATAACATTAATATTGCATTCTCCTTATTATTGATTATTCTTATTATTATGCAAGACAAGGCAAGTTTACGTATATTTTATACACAATGGAAATTCAAAGTGCTTAACATAAAATGTAATAAAATAATCATAAAAATAATTAATCACAATAAAACAAGGTATTTAAAAATGGCAAAATCTATTAATAATAATAATAATTCCTTTTTTATTTACTTAGTAAATCGAAGTTATCAAAATAACATTTTGATTCTAAATAATGATGATAATAATATCATTACTCATATTATTGTTAATAAAAATTATATTTATAATATAACATTTATTCTCTTCTATACATTAAATATAATTTTACAAAAAAAATCTTTCCCCAGAAAAGACGCGGCTGATTTTGTGAGATTCACACAGACATGAAATCAGAAGCTAGGTCTAAAATCCAGAATCAAGACTGGAAGAACTCTGAGGGAGATTGAAACAGCACCCACTAATATCACTTGAAAGTATAATAATTTGCCATTGGCAGTTATAAGCCTCTTCTTTGTGATAAATGTGGGTGTCTGGGTTTGCGGACACTATAATCATTCCAGCTTTTAGAAGAGACGAAAAGACAGAGTGCGTGAGAAAAATATGTGTTGCGGCAGAGAAAAACAACAAAAGGCTTTGCACTTGTGTGTGTGTGTGTGTGTGTGTGTGTGTGTGTGTGTGTCAGGGTTTGACCAAATGCCTTTAACAATGAAAGTAAAACCTGAAATGATCCACAAGGTGAGAACCTCTTGATGGTTCCCAGGAGGATAGCAACTTACTAAATGGTGTGATAATTAAAATAAAAAAATGCTAAATGGTACACAAAAGCCATTTAAATACAAATAACTATTCTTTTTACCAAAAGGGGGAAGGAATAGTGTATAATAATCATAATAAGGAGGTCCTGTCTTCACGGTTTCATGTCTCTGATGACATTTCTTCAGTGAAACAGAGGTCTGATTCACTGGCCTGAAGCATTCAGTGCGAAGAGACAAAAATCAATACAAGAGGGAAAACAACAAAATGTAACATAGTCAGAAAGTACAAGCGTGGCTGACAGTGTTTTATTATTCTCTGTGCCTGACAAATGTGTACAGTCACGTAAGAGCTTTACAATGTTGTTTCTCTAACAAACGTTCTGGCGAAGCTGCATTGCTGGGAATGTCAATTCATTTTGAAACAATGTTGCTTTTAATATCCTAACCATCAGAATGAGAGTGTTTCTTACAAATAAACAGCTTTTTACTTCACAAGATGTTAACTAATGTGGATTACTTGGTTTATCGTGGTGTTTCTCATTCTGACGGCACCCATTCACTTTAAAGGATCTATTGGTGAGAAGGTGATGTAATGCTACAGTTCTACAAATCTGATGAAGACACAGATTCATCTACATCTTGCATAGACTAAGGTTGAGGACATTTACAGTACATTTTTATTTATTTAACCGCTCTGCGATGCATGTATTCCAGCAACAACTTCTGGATGAGATTACACCAAAGTCAAAGTCAAGTCAAAGTCAGCTTTATTGTCAATCATGTAGAGGACATACAGAGTATGTATAGGACGAATATTGTCAGGCCCCGGAGCTTTCCGTGCATTGATCCTGCTGAGGGATCTCCATTTACAGCTATTAAAATATAGTCAATAAATTGGCATATATATATATATATGACCTATTCCAGAATTGTGGGTACATTTCAAGTAGATGAAGAAGACAACTTTTTTTTTGCTCAACTTTTGTATTTTCAAAGAACACACTTAAAATTGAATATTTTATATATTTGCCAATCTTAAACTTGTAAGATACAAAAAAATTGTTAAGAAAAGCAATGTACTGACGGATAAATCCGTCAACTCTGTTACAGACAAATTAGGTCAAATATATACATTTAACAAATGTGACACAGTTTAAGCCCTGTTTTCCCTAAGATAACTTCTGTTTCTTCATCCTTTAATTCAACTTTAAACTTAATAAGATGTAGATTTTATGTTTTTAAGTAAAAATATCTATACATACAGGCTAACTGAACAGTCACATGGTTTTTGCTTTAAAGATTGTTGACTTTTTATAACAGAAGTAACAGAGTTGACCAGAATAAAGAGACAGACATAAAAAGTATTTTTTTACTACTGAAATTACAAAAAAATATTGTATTCAGCTGTTTATATAAATTGGTAAAGTAAATACACATAAAAAATAAAAATTCTTCTTAAATATTTAATGATAATTGGAACTGAATGAATAATTTTGGATGCAATGAAAGTAAAAAATAAGCATAGTGGGAGCCTATTAGTTAGTATTTTTTGACATAATGTGCTTAAATATACAAACAAACATTATTTTTAGTGACAGGTTAATATAACTTGTGTTATTATTTAAAACTGATCTAATGAAGTTCTTGTTTTTAAAAAATAAGAGAAGGTTTATCTAGGAGATGCAAAATGTACCCCCAATTCTAGAATTACCCATATATATATAATATTTACAATATTTATATATTAAGAATTTAAGAACCACAGCCTTGACCTAACCGACACAGAGGGAGCACCATAGTAGTTTTAATATTCCCCAAAAAGAAATGTTTTTATTGTCAGATTATTTATCAAATCAAAATATGTCTTACATGATATTATATTAATCAAAATATGTCTTACTGAATTGTTATAAAAACTAAATAATAAAAAAAAACTTTTTAAAATGTTATAATATTAAAATTTAACATATTAAATAATAATATTTTGTATTTTATTTATTTATTTTTTTTACATTCAATAATACTATCTTGTGTTTAACTACAATTTTAACAGATATAATTTGAATAAAAAACGAATAAATAAAATATAAGTATGCTTCAGATTTGACAAACTGCAAAAATATTAATAATTATTTTTCTTTTTGTCCCTGTTGTACATTGTTTTAACAAATGAATTGCACGGAATTAATTATAGACAGTTTTGTGCTGCCAAGAACTATTTTGTTTATGGAAATATTTTTACAATGTCATGTTGTTTTTGTTAAAGATTTATCATGGTTTTCCTTACAGAGCAGCTCGACTCAAGACGTTGTTGGGAGATCTTTTCTCAGAAGCTCCACCACCACCGCCTCAGTTCAGAGCAGACGTCAGGAAATACATTCTGAAAATTTCATTTGGAGGGCCTTTTTGTATTTGCTCAATGCTTTTAGTGGAATGAGGAGCAGCCAGCCGAAGCTAAATCAAACCTAAAGTAGTTTGAAGCACTCTCTGCATCTCTCTCGTTCTCTCTCTCTCCCGCAGAGCGTGTGCCATGGACCGATGCTTGCTGATGGCTTCACAAAAGAGGATTGTAATTGTTATTTTTGGCATTTGTGATGATAATGTGATGACGTTCATTTCATTTACCATGTTTGTTCTGCTTCTTTCTAAAACAACAGGCCTTGCTCATCTTTTTATGAACTGCTTACGTTTCCCCTCACATACTTAAAGCATTGACTACATAATTAGTGTGGATAAATAGCTTTTTTCCTTTTTGGTGCTCACTAATAACAGTACGCTGCAGAATATGCTTTGTGTGTTCACTAACAGGGTTTGCAGAATTTATGATTTGTAAAATATAAAGGCAGTTATATATTTTCATGAATACCTATTGTTGGTCTCCCCTATGCTGTAATAAAAATTGCTCTTTTCTGGGTAGACTTCCACAAGATTTTTCCAGCACAGCATTCATGAGGTCAGGCACTGATGTTGGATGAGAAGACCTGACGCAAGTAGTTGTTTCAGTTCATCCCAAAGGTGTTGGACAGGGTTGAGGTCAGGACTCCAAACTCATCCAACCATGTGTTTATGGATATGGCTTTGTGCGCTGGGTTATAGTCACGCTGGAATAGAAAAGGGTCTTCCAGAAACTATTCCCCAAAAGTTGAAAGCATATCATTGTCCAAAATGTCATTAAGATATCCTTGACTGGAAGTAAGGGCCCTCAAAAACAACCCCATACAGTTATATAGGGCCCTATGATTTCCGCAATGCAGAAAGCGTGGACAGAATCACTGAACTATTCTGCATAACACAAAGTGTTTCAGAATTTGTACACTAAGCACACTTAAATCAAAACAAGATATATACACTAGCGTTTGTGAAAATTAACCCTTATAAGGATTTTGGGGTCAGCACAACCCCGACCAAAAATTTTTTTTCCCTTCATCTCAATGGAATAAACTTTTGTGAGGGTCTTCGGAGTCTATATGACCCTAATTGAAAAAAAGCTTTTTTTTAAAAATTCACTAAACCCAGCATAAATCACAAAAACATTTATTTTTAATGTCTTTTGTAATGGTAATATATAAATAAATTCACTGTATTTGTGTTATGATCAGTTGGTCATTACCAGTAAAATGAATGGGTCTCTTTGGGCCCTCTACTGGTCAAAACAAATTATTACCTAAACTTTAACCCACATAGGTTTATCTCCAACCATCAGATGGCAGAATTATACACCCAAAACCTAGGTCAACATCCAGAAACAACTAAAATAAAATTTAGGCCATCATTTAAATGATCTTTTTATGAAAAATTAATATTTTACATGCAAACTAAAAACGTAGTTGAGGAATTTTGTGGTAAATAGGTCCCAAAGTACTTAATATCGCCAAAAACACAGCATTAATGCCCTCGATTAAAAGATTTTCTGGTTGACAACTAGACGTTTATTTTAAGCATTAGTCAACTAATTGCTTTATTAATAAACCATCTAATGAGCCTTTAATTGCCTACAAAGTCCAATAAGCACTCAAACACATGCAGAAGAGAAGTAGGTGAGTGCAGCAGCGCTTTTCTTCCATCACAAGAGCAACGTATGTTAGCTGTGCACAAACTCTGCAAGGACAGTCTGGCGCTTCTATCTCACAACCTTTAAAGGAGTCATACAAAGCCAATTTTACACTAGCTTATATGATTCTTCAGGGTCTTAATGGAAAGTTTGTAATATAGTTTGTTTTAAAATTCCACATAGATAGTGTAAAAACTGCTCATTTTAACCTGTCAAAAACAGCTTTTTTGAAGTCACTCTGTTCTGTGTACTTGCCCTTTAAATCTTCATGAGCCCCACTGACTCCGCCCCTCTTTTCCGAGGCGCTCTCGGAGGATCTTTTTTTTTATCCATATTCATAGTGAAACTTGCTAATTAGCACATTAGGGAAGGTGATTTGCAAAGATTCATTAAGAGACATAATACTCATTATACTGCTTCTGTGAGGCTGGATCATGAATGATTCGAGCAAACATAAACGCATTTCAGTTGATCGCTGCGTCTCACTCAGATGTCGGGGGTAATTGACTACTGCTGTTCATTAATACATTCAACAACAAAACACCTCATGCTTGTCTCTGCGTCTCGGTCTGATGACAGCTCACTCAGGGCAGGTCTGAGGTAAGACACCAGTTCACTCTGTGTGACACGCTGCTGTCAATCAACTATTGTGGGAGTGGGCTTTGTCACACAGAGATGCATTTGAGAATGGCTTGATTTAAAAAACTTATTTTTATTAAATTAAAACAAAACTACTGGTGGATCTTTATCATTGTAGGATGGTTGTGTAGGGGAAAAGGGGAAGGGTAACATTAGTGCATGTTGTTTGTTGTCTGATCACGAACGCAGACATAGTGTAATGTTTACTAGGCGTGATGCAATGCAACACGTAAAAAGAGAGTACTATGTCAAGATAATTAGTAATTATGTCTTCACTGGATGCAACAAATTCCCCGTTTGTCATGCGTTTTATTGTTTTGGTGACGCTATGTTAAGGGGCGTAACATTTCCCCCACAAGCTTGAGGTTTCGACCAATCACACGGCACCGGATAGCTGCCCGATCAGAGCACGCCTCGCTTTTTTTGAACGATGAGCTTTGTACAAATCGACCAGTTTCAGGAGACGGGGCTTAGAGGAGGGCTTAAAATAAAATGTCGGGTCACCCACCCCCAAAAACCCAAACATGGGGCTTTCAGAGCTTTTCATCTCTCTCAGGCAGACTGAAGGGACTGTTATTAAGCTGTGGGTGAAAGCAGATATGACCATTCAGTTTCTTTAGCCTCTATTCACAATTATCTGTATAGCCCGTGGACTGAAAGGACTTGTATAATAGTGTTTATCAAAATGGACAATAGCAGCTGTTTTGGCGCCGCAGATAATGGATAGTGAAGGATTGGTGATGGTGTATGTTTAGACGGGACGAACAAAAGCGCTGTGTGGTCTGAAGCACATTAGGAGTCATCTCTGATCTTGAGTTGAGCGGATTCAAACTCACCCCGACTTCAACGTGATCCGAGCCTTTGTCGTCCTGCTTGTGGAGAATCTCAAAGTAGTATCGTCTGGAGGCCATGAGACTAGAGAGGAAAGAACAGACATCAAACCTTAATGCCTTTCATTTGTATTACTGTATTCGCTTACCATATATTGTATCTCATCATTTCCTATATTGTAACATCACGGCATATCTTATTAAAGCAATAAATATTCTTTTAGAAAAAAAGCAATAACAGCAATACAATAAAAAAGAAGAATGTTCAATAAAGTTACATTTCTTAATACTAATAACTGGAAAATTGTTCTTTTGCCAAGTGATGTGTGTCTAACTGTGAGCTGTTTACAGTTGCTGAGAAAAACAAAAACAATTAAATATTAATAAAGAATTTGTGGCCACATGTTTGCCTACTGTAAACTGTAAGTTTGCATTGTTTTGTCTATATCTAAAACGGTGTAGCAAATCATGTTTTGATGTTATGTACCACAAAATATATCATAACATATCACACCACAGATCATTATACTGTATCATACTGTAGGGTTTCAGACCACATCATTTACTGCAAGAGTGAAATATGTATCATGAAATATATAATATTATAACTGTTTTGTTTTACTCAATTATGTAATATGGGACATGAAATGTAATATGAGAACACTATCATATCATATCATATCATATCATATCATATCATATCATATCATGTCGTATCGTATCGTATCGTATCGTATCATATCATATCATATCATATCATATCATATCATATCATATCATATCATATCATATCAAGTCTGCATAAAAGACACACAATAAATAACACATTGTGCCATATTATATTGTACTACATTTTTGATTAATGTATTCATAAAATATCAAAATTTGTATTATTTTTATTATATATTATATCATATTATATTATTAAATATGGGTTCTCTACATTTTGCTCACATTTCACAATTATTTTTTAATTTATGAATACATTATAATATGATATGATTGTTGTAGGTTGGTGGTTTCTCTGTTATATATTTACATTAAACATATATTTATATATATTTTAAAATAATAAGGGTGTGTGTGTGTGTGTGTGTATATATATATATATATATATATATATATATATATAATCTATTAATAATAAATAACTATTTCCGTATCCGTGCAATATGGGAATGAAATATTGCTGTAATATACCAGAACACTATCATATCATCATATAAAATTTGCATTGTATAAATACTTGTACTTTACTTGTAAATTAAATTTGATCTAATAAATAATATCAAACATCAACATATTTTTAAAATATCAATCATTACAGAATTTGTGAAAAATTATTATTTAATTATTATTATTAGTAATATTATATATCTTCGAAATAAGTATAAACAGCTAAAAATATGTTGATTTGCTTCTCAGTTATTAATAATGGATCTTATTATTATCAATGTTAAAAACTTTCAAAAGACAGTGTTTATTTTAAAAAGAAAACCAGAATGAAATATTTTGAATGTCTCTGCTGTCATATTTGATTGTGTCCTTAAATAATAAATAAATAAAAACCCCTGACGTTGGTGTTATGTCATGTCATGATGTATGATATGTCGAGGTCAGAAGGATTTTGGAGTTTGAAGGCACTTGTTGTTGGTGCTATGACTCTCATCTCCTCAAATGGGCCACATCTGCAATTACAGCCTGCTTGATTTCACAGCTTATTACACCTCCAAATGTGACACATCACAGACATCAATCACTCATCATGTCATTCACTGACAACTCAACTGTATCTAACTGAGGCTCCACCTTATATTTACATGCACTTATATATTTGTTTTTGCTTTTTGGTGCCCTGGCAATTTAAAAGATGGCATTCCCGGCATGAGGTTTAAGACGAGTACATTTTCTTATGCATATTCATGAGCGCTGCTAATGCATGAGACATAATTCAGCTCAGATGCTCACACAAATGTCTGGTTTGCTCCAGTGGGCCTATGAAGGACAGAGAACAAATAGAAAGAGGGAGAACAGATGTGGAAAAGAGATAAAGAAGTGACGAATTGAAATGCAAGAGAAAACACCAACCTACACCAGCATTTTAATTCAAGAGAACATTATATTAATATAATATAACACAATACAATACAAAAACACCTGAATATAAAAAAACACTTATTTATAAAATGTATTTATTTATTTATAAATAAATACATAAATATGAAAATTTAGCTCAATATAAAGAGAAATCATTATATTGTTTAATAATTTAATATAAAAAAATATACTAACATAAATGTATAAATAACATTTACATAAACATATACATAAACAATATTAAAATAATTCTTACATATTTATATAGTTAATATTTTATATTTTTAAAATTAATATATATATACAAAAGCTAGCAAACAGTAAAGAAAAAATATAT
>JAUCMT010000059.1:14958505-14969505 GCA_032357475.1 Enteromius thamalakanensis
ATAACAAAGAGTGAAAAATTTAAGGGGGTCTGAATACTTTCCTTACCCACTGTATATGTTATTAAGATTATAACTATAATTATAACTATACTAGTATATGTGTGCGTCTTATAACTATGCTTGAATTTACTACACTAATGAAATCCATAGTATATGTGTAGATTATGTAGTTTACTATGTATATCAATACAATTTTGAATGTTTTAAGGGAGACTCTTCTGCTCATCAAGGCTGTATTTATTCGATCAAAAAATACATTATAATAGAATTTATTTTCAGTACCATATCATATGAACCTTCAGAAATCATTTAAATATATTGATTCATCATGAGTGTTGAAACTGTTGTGCTGCATCATATTGTTTTTTGGAATGTGATACTTCTTTCTTTGATTCTTTGATGAATATAAAGCATAATAACAGCATGTAACACATTCCTCCTGAATAAAAGCATTAGTTTCTTTAAAAGAAACTTAACTTTTGAATAGAAAAAAAAGTACATTTGTTTTATTGTATTCATTTTTGTTTACTAATATAACGATAATCTTCAATCACTCACCTTCCCCACGTAGGCCAGCAGACGAGCGTTGAGAGGACTGTCATCTGAACTCAACCAGAACTCTGAGTTATCATCAGAAGAAACCGCAAACTGAAAATCACCTGCAGATAGAAAATACTTTCTCATTCTTTGATAACATGTATGCGTACGATTGTGAGGGTACCTGGTTAATATAAACAAGCATTACCGTCTTTGTAAGGTAGAATGTATCCAAATATCCTCAGGCCATAGTTCTTCCATTTTGGAGCCACAGCCAACTTCTTCACAACTGTTCTCGTCTGGAGAGATAAAATACACAATTATGAAATGTGCACGTGTGCCAAAATAAAAGTCCTATTTTTTACTTTTTAAACATCTCTGAAATAAAACAGCTGTGTTTCTAGAAAAATCTTGTGTTCTTTCACACACACACATTTAGCATGACAAAATCACAGTTTGGCTGGGAATGACACAAAATATTTGTATTTATATATTTTCAGATGTTATATTTTATCACAAGTTCTTTGCTGACACTGTTGCCACCTTATTAAACATTTAAAAGATCAATAATAGGCATTGATGGTTGTGTTTATTTTGTCAGAGACAGCTATAAAGCGTAGACAATGTTTATGTGTATTCCCCTGTATGTTTATATGTTTAGATTTTCCCCATTTCATAATAAAAAAACTAGGAATTATGAAGACATAAAACATTTTTAATGTTAAATTTTTATATTTCTCATAAAAATCAATCACTGAGACATAATGGGGCTCATTTCATTTAAAATAAAACACCTCTGTGATTTCATCTGTGATAAATGCTAACCAGACACACATAACAACGTGTGTGAGACCAGAATCTCAGATATCTGTCATCTGTTTACAACAATCACAGTGACAGACGGACGGAGATAAAGAAGAGGAGGAACAGAGGAGGAGGAGGAGGAAGTATTTTCACAGTATGGGGTGGTACATGCTTTTAATTTGGGGTGAGTTCTGTCAGACGTCTTGATCTGTGATTTATAAAAACAGGCCTGCCAAAAAAGAACCAAAAAGGAAATATATGACTAAATAAATGACAAAGTAAAGTTGAGGAGGTGGGAGGACCGTGTAGGTGGTCTGAACTAAACAGAATTCACAAAGACAGATCAGGGGAAGCCAACCGTATAATTCCACCCATAACAACCTGTAGAGGCTTTCAATTCAATTCAGCTACCCACGTGAGGCGAGAAGCCTGCGGGTCTGCAGACACACCTTCCAACACCCTATAATAATCTACAAGAACTGCAGTTTGCCATAAATCACAGGAATACTCTACCAAAAAATAGGTAAGTTACATGACAACAGAACTGTGCTATGGCAATAATTAAGGAAAATTATTATTATTGATAATACATTTTTTAAAGGTGACACAAAAATAGAATTAATTAATTATTATTAATTATATATATATATATATATATATATTACATTGTTATAAATTATGCAAGAAAATATTTCCATGGTGATGCCAAAATAAATAAGTAATTAAATAATAATAAGTAAATATTAAATGTATGAAATAATAATAATAATAAATTATACATTATCATAATAAATTATTTCCACAGTGATACCAAAATAAATAATAATAATATGAAATATAATAATAATAAATATGAAATAATTTAACAATTACAACCTTAATTGTTTCAGTTATTTTATTTATTTATTGACTAGGTTACATTTTTTCATACTGTAATCGCATCTCAGCCATGTAACCTAATTTACAGCTTGCTAATATCAGTAAAAATGAGTTGGTACAACAAGGAGGAGCATTATTTTTTGGATTGGATAAAAAGTAGACACTCTCTGGAGTGCTGGATGAATCAATGCTAATTTTAAACACACGTACACACTGTAAACTACTTGCATGTTTAAGACTGAATTCCATGAAACGAAATCTCAAACCCTGAAGTTCTTCTTCCACGGTGGAGAAATGGATTTCCCATCTGAGCGTAACACACTGACAAGTTCCTCTAAAGAGCACATTCCTCCAACGAACCCATAGCTGCTTGTTTACTCGGCTTTCTGCTAATATTTACTTTCAAGCGTTTGAGTTACGCTCCACTGGGCTCCCCATGCAAATTTACGGCCGCTGTAGTGAAAGACGTGGGCTTGTGTTTTAAAAGGCCTATCTAACCAAACACAGCGCTGTCACATTACTCTAAAAGTCAATTATGTTTTTTCTCATATCAGCACGACAGCTGCCTTCAAACCAAAACAACACGCTCAAATATCCCTGTTAAAGTTTACCGTCCCAAGAACTTCTATTCAGCTCAACTCCATCATAACAGTGTCTCATAAATCATACAAGCTAAACAGATTTTCAATAATTAATGGGTTGGTATTAATAATTAACTCGCTCATCTAAAAACAAATTGTCCTCTTTAAAGCTTCCTGCAGTAAAAACCGGCCACGGGGCCAATCAAAAAAGTACAAATTGTTTCAAGATTTGAATTAAAGATTCATTTTTAATATCTAATTGCACAGTGCATCAGTAAAACTGCAGCAGATTTGCTATTAATAATCTCAATAAACCTAATGACGCGTAATTCTCAGTATATAAGCAGGGTATCACCTTCCACTATTTTTTCTGACAAGCTCCTGGTGTTTATGTGAGCAGAGCACACACGTCTCGAGAGACGGGAGTCTGAGTTATAGCCGCTCCAGGACAATAGACAAACCAATTTCATCTCTACATCACCCGAGAATACATGAACGTGAGATCTGGTCTGTGGGAGTTTTGAAAGACACGGAGAAGCACAGACATGCACACACTCTCAAGAAAATAACAAACAGACCCAGCGTCTGAGACTTTCATGTAAACCTGGACATTTGGGATTTCTTCCATTAAAGCATAATTTCTGGAGAACGTAGTCATGAGGTCTTGTTCATGTCAGCTTGAACCAACCGAGTGCTATCACCTTCTCAAATTATGATCCGCCACTAAATAAAAGAAGGTGATTGTGATACTCACGTGAGGGTAGAGAGGAAAATGCAGGTTCTTCCTGAGCTGAGCGACCGAGGAGCCACACCAGTCCTCAAAGACGTGGAGATTCGCTTGACCTTTGAACTGTGAAGAAGAAACTGAAGGTTACTTTGTGACACGTTGCTAAACGAGTGATTACAACTTTGAATTTGGTGCCGCATTTAGGTTTTTTTTTTAAATTGGAGATCTGCGGTCTTACATAAACATGTTAGAAATTAACCAAACACACTGACATCATGCTGACAAGAACAGTTAAGAGAAAAGAAAGATGTGACCGTATAGCGATACACAAGATAAAGCTCTCACGAGAGAGGGCGCTCTATGAGCCGAGCAGAACACAAGATGCCAGTGGAATGGAAAAAATATTTTTTATAATGCTGTTTCTATCATGACATGTTTTCATGTTTGCTTTATGCTTATGGCTGAAAGCTGCTGTTTTTTTTCCCCCCTCTCTGAAAATAAGTCAAAATATGTGTCTTCATATTTCATACTTCTTTTCAGCAAATATATTTACAGTTTTTCTCAGTCGCTTTGGTGCATGTCTCACAACAGTTCTTACATTTGCACAACAGTTAATGCATTTCTCACAACTATTAGTCATTTGTGCAGGTTCTCGTTCTTTCCAACGATTGCAAATGCTTTTGGACATGCATCAGTTGCTTTCATACAACTCTCTGCTGTTTTATAACATTATCATTTGCTTAAGTCATGTCAGTCAAAATTAACTAAACTTGTGACTGCTGAATATATATAAAACTAATAGTCCTCATTTCATTGCTTGAGTCATTACAAAATGTTGAACTAGTTGTCAAAATCTGTCAGATCAATTTGAAAAAACTTTTTTTTTCCCTGAAAATGTCTTCTAAATTGAATCGTTTGCACAATGCTTTGAATACAGTAAATTAGAATTGGAAAGAGCATATGCAGTAAAAATGTGTACACTGTGAGCGTGATTTCACCAAGTACAAGATGTTCCTGGATCAACATACTTGTATAAATTTTGGGTAGGGGTAAGTTTAAGGGTAAGGATTGTGATAAGTTTATATTTTTGGACAGTAATGTTGATCAAGGATCAACAAAAAATGTTGATGTTAAAATCACGGCGACCCTCACCACATACAGTAATGTCTAACTTTACTGTAGTTTTCAAATGGCTGTGCAAATAGTTTATAGTGGTGTCTTGAGCATTTTTAGGAAGTGTCACCAAAATCTGACTTCTTTGCATTTGAAAAAATTTTCAGAGTAAACTGTCATAATAAAACATGACAAAGCCATTTGACTATCCTGTTCATAAACAATGGTGTCAGGACTTTTCATTTTGATGGCACTGACACTTTCATTGACATGGATACTTGCTTTTGAGTAATGAACTATCTATCTATCTATCTGAATATCTATAGTAGTGTAACTTTATGAGAAGCTTGCAGTTTGGAAAGTTAAAGTTTCACAGAAGCTTCCCAAACACAGAGAGAAACTCATACTGGTCACCAGCTGTGCTTCAACAGGGAGCCAGTGAGTTCCTGGACAAAAATACAATATCCAAAGTCTTTAAAAAAACACCAGCTTCTCTAGCATTATGAGATTTACAGCAGAAGCACACCAGGGATTGAGTCACCATCCCTCTGACGATCCGTCAGAGCATCTAATCCTGTCCTGACCTCAACTGGACCGACCCGCCACAATCTGAGCATTAATAAAACATGATGGCAGTTTAGATGACTGGTGTTCTGGCTCATGGTTCCATGCAGCGTCCACAGGCTCCCCCAAAACTACAGCATTAGAGGTGTTACAGCCTGCAGCGAAAGGCAGGACAACCAAAACATTTTTCAGCCCAGTAGAAAAATCTAATCGTTTCAGAACGCGCTCACGGCGCTCGCTTCTGATGGGCCGCGTCACAAACCATTAGCATCAGTTAGCACGCTAACGCACGGACGACCAAGCTCTTTAAGCCCGACAAATAGAACCGACACATTCACATTAGACAGCCGGCTACACTTTCAACCCAGTATATTTTATTCCTAGTTTTTGGCGTCTGTCAGAAGACATTAGACTGGAGCAGACAGAGGAGAACTGGGAGTTATTGTTTATTCCTTGCTGTTGGCGCGAAATTGATTCCTTTCTCTCCCTTGGCGAATTTTCTAAACGCGATCAATACGAGAAGATCAGAAGCACAATTCTGTTACACAGCGCATTTGCACACACCGCAGAGACTCAAGGAATATAAAGGCACCTTGCGGTTGAAGTACTGGGGGGAAATTCATTGGTTTTCATGAAGCGGAGAAACTTTGGCTGCATCAGTTTGCAATGAATCTTTGATGAAGAAATGTTCCTGGCCATCACAGCTGAGGTGAACTCGGTCAGCCCATCAGTTCTGTAGTTTATCTAATAGTCATTTCGGGAACTGACCTCGGGTTCAGGAGGAATGGTTGGCGTCTTGCTGAGAAAGTGTGAAGTGGTTGTTGATGCAATTTTTTTAAGGTCTTTCCTACAGAAGTCATACAATTTTTTTTTTACCATTTTATTATATTTTAATATACTGTGTATTCAGGCCTTTGTAGACACATGCCAACATTCAAAATCTAAAAGTTGCAAAAAGTAGATCATCTTCAGTCTTTAAGGTTGTGACAGTAGATATATGTATTTACCCTGTAATTACCCTGGAAATATACAGTATGTACTGTATCAATTAATGGAGTATAGCATATGGCAAAACCGAGAAACGTAAGGCATGTCCGCGATCCTGTCTTCTTTTCTTTGACGTACTGTATGCCGAAAGGGAACCGAGTGCCAGATTCACATCCCAGGCTGTATACTATGGGCATCCACGACCCTCACGATCTGCTGGCTCAGTGCACTTCAGTTTACATTTTTATTTATAATAGTATGTTTTGGATAAAGTTTTGGAGAAACAGGATTACAGTTAAACTATCTTAAATATAAAATAAATTAAAAATAAATTGAAACACCAGCTGGTGGATTTTCTGTAAAGCACAACACATTTATTTAAATTCCAAGGACCATGCTTGTAGATTTTCACAAAAAGAAATGTGTTCATGTTGGTAACAAGATTTTTTCACTTCACTAAGAACTCATGTAATTTTACATCAAAATTTTGTAATAACAGTATGTATAAGAAGAATAATTTGGATGCAGGTTGGTGGGGTTGATGCACCACTGTAATACCTGTGTACTTACATGGTAACTCCTTAGGAACTATGAACTTAATATAAACTGTGACATCTTGAACATCAACCACTATTTATAATTTAAAGCTTAGCTTACTGGCCGCTTTTTCATGAGAGGGAGAGCCCTCCTCGGTAGAAATCGCGATTGTGGCCATAAAAACCACATTTCAGTGGTTCCCCGCGATATACATCGTGACCAAATTTTCACATCGCATTTTCTCCATCGTCGGGCCCTTAGAATCATCTTAACCTCCCTTATGGCACCCATGTGTGTCGTTACAAAAACATTACAGCTCTAGATACTATGTCGCAATGTGTACTTACAGTTTGGTTACATTCTACGTACACATTTAGATACTATAACGATCAGCTGGATGTGCCAGCCCAGCTCTGTGTGTGTGTTTGTGTCTGTTTTCATTCATGGACTCTCATTTAATGTTCATGTCTCCTCCCACTCATTTGTTGCCATGGTGTTTCATTGTTGGCTCAACCCTCTGACCTAGTTCTATGTGTATTTAACCCTGATGTTTTTGTGTGTCGTCACGGTCTACTATTGATCCTGTTATTTTCTACTCCGTGTTACTTTCTGTGTTTTGATCTGTTGTTACTGACCTCGCCTGTTTTTGACCACCGTCTCGGTCTTGCCCTGTTTGGGCAACTGTCAAATCAGCAGTCTTCCTCATGATTGTGTAGCCTACAGAACTAGACCGATGCTGTGTCTGAAATCGCATACTTCCCTACTATATAGTACACGAAAAACAGCATGCAAGGCGAGTAGTACGTCCGAATTCTTATTATTTAAAAATCAGTAGGCGAGAAGTACCCGGATGACCTACTGCTTCTGCCTGAATTCTGCAGTACGCATATCATGAACACTTTTCTATCCCATGATGCTCCAGGAGAGGATGCATCATATTCGAAAAATGACGAAAAGTGGAGATGTGGCTCATTTCAAGTGTAAGTACCTCATGGAAATAATGTTGTTAATTGTGATTAAATTACATTTGTTTAAAACAATCTAAATAAACGGATCACTTATTGAAAGCTTAAATTTTCGCGCTGTTGTGACGACGCATGACACGTGACAACATCAATATGGTGGATGTAGTACGTCCGAATTCCATTCATACTACTCACATTCCTACTATATAGAACGTACTGTTTTAACAGTCGAGTAGTACGTTCAATTTTAAATGTAGTACCTACTTAAGCAGTATGCGATTTCGGACGCAGCATTAGAAACGCTAGTTGGTGCTTCAGTATAATCGGTCCACCGAAACTCATCCAGTGAGAAACGTTCCGCAGTTCAAAAATAAATGCGATTAAAAAATTTAACACGTTATTTTTGGGTAATTAATTCATCTAAATTAATGCTTTAAACTCCCGGCACTAACTTGTACTAATACTAATTGCAAACAGTGGCAATTATCTGCACCTCAGTATTGTAACACATAAAAAATAATGCAACAATAACGTATTGAGTGTAAAATAAAGGGATGCCACCTTATTGGGACAACAAAAAAAAAAGAATGAACAAAAGCCTGCCGTACACCTACCCTAATTATACGACATGTTTGGAATGACATGAAGAGTAATCTCTCTAATACATGTACTCACGGTGTGGTAGAAGCAGACTCTCCATCGCTCTCCTCAGCTGCACTTGTGTAGAACTGCAGGAGTTCATCCTTCATCGAGAGATCATGACGCAGCTGAGACACCTGCAAACACATACAAACACTCACAGTATGCAAGAAACCACAACTGTACACTCAAATAATCTGCAATGTTTAGATTAAACCTGTTTTATGCTGCTAAAAAAGAATGTTCTTTAAAAAAGTAACACTTGTCCTGAAGAACCATTTTATGCTGATGAAATTCTTTGAGTTAACGTTAAAATGTTGTCACCATCAGTGAAAAAAAGATTAAATTAGCCAACATGGTTATCTTAGTTTTCGTTTTTCTTTGGTTACCTCTTCTCGTATGTGCTCCACCTGCTCCTCCAGGAAGGTGTTCCTCTCGCTTAGGGTTTTGTTCTTTTTCAGCAGAGACTGGCCAATACGAGCCGCCAACTCCAAATCCCGCTCTTTCTGAATTGAGGAACACAAAGAGACCCTATATGTTATCTGTTTAGCTCACATTCACAATCAAACTATTTCTTAGTCTGAGTTCATTTGGATAGCTTGAGACTTTAAGGCCTGGTTTCACAAACAGGATTTAGCTTAAGCCAGGACTAGGCATTAGTTTCATTCAGATATGTAAGCAACTTTTAAAAAAATGCCTTATAAGAAAATTTTACAGATGTGCATCTTAACACAGAACAATTGACACACATTTTAAGATATGTCAGAGCAGGATATTTTCACTTGAGACACCTCAAATATGCAATTTAGTCTGGGACTAGCTTAATCCTTGCCTGTAAAAACTGGGGGTTAGAGACTTTATTACCAGGTTTTACAGAATCCTGGTTCTTGAAGAAACATCACAGATATTATATCTAGTTTACAATAATTAAAATCTCTCAAAAACATCTGACAAGTATAAAATATTCAGCCACATTGTACCTTACTTATGTTATGATGTAGGTCTTTTAGAGTACCATAATAGTTCATGATTACATAACACAAACCAGGCTTTACACCAAAAAATACTTCCACTCTCATTTTTATTTTTAAATGACTGCTATGAACTATCCTCCCACTTCAGACGACTTACCTCCTCCAGGAGACGTGTCACAGCATCTATGTCATTATATGTCTTAGTCATCTGGCCCACTCGATCAGCACATAGAACTGTGGGAACAGGAGAATAAAAACTCAATATGAGATACTCAGCTCAAAATAAACATTACACTGTGTTAAAACACAAAAATACTGGTAACATAAGAAGTGCCTACATGCTCAAAATCATGAAAATAATATCCTTTAAAAAAACTTAACATTAACAAATATGTTTTCACAGACCTTATTATTGATAATTTAGTAATTTTTGACACAATCTTTATACGTGTATGTAATTTCATACAAAGTACAATGAAATACAATGAAATAAATTAAATACAATTAAGTGCACTACTTTTTCACATGGGATGACAAGCTTCTGATTTACGTTGCATTGATTCCAAAAACCCAATAAATAAAAACATGCTCAAAGAATGACTTGCATTAAATGACTTTACATTAAACCAATGTTTTGGCTATTTTCCAGGTCATATTATTCACGTGGTCTAGCTAACTTTCTTCCAGAATCTTATCTTTGCTATAATAAATCTCTTCTCCAGGGAAAACTCCAGGGATCTTATCACAATGAAGATAAAACCCTATCATTACCACCATCATATTTTCTCATTATCAACCGGTCGGCATTTTCTAGCTTATAAATATCTCAGTGGATTTATTACAGCCGCATCCAACAGATCTCCCCTACATGGATGTTCCAAACAAAGCATATTTAGTACAATATAATACAATAGCAACCTTTAAAATATTGTTGTGCAATAATGCGGTCCAAAGATGAAATTACAATTTTACAGATAACACTGAGCAACCATAAAGTACAAATGCACAATGGGAACTCCCATTATATTACTTTATTTATGTATGTATGTATTATTTGGTGTTATGATAGTTCCACAAAGCCACAGTGTTAAAATGGCTATTCATTTATAATAAGGAAAGAATTTTAATTAGGAACACTGCAAAAAATGCTTTTTAATAGAAGTTTTTTTTGTCTTATTTCCAGCCAAAATATCTAAAAATTCTGAAATCAAGAAGGATTTTCTAGACAAGAAAAAATTATCGTCTTGTTTTCAGAAGAAACAAGCTAAAGAGTTTTTACTTGAAACAAGCAAAATAAACTTGTTTTCTGTATGAAATAAGAATATTTGGCTTACCCCACTGGCAGATTATTTTCCTTGTTTTAAGCAAAAAGTTACTTAATTTTAGCTTGTTTTTCTGAAAACAAGACGATCATTTTTTCTTGTCAAGTCACTTTTATTTATATAGCGCTTTTAACAATACAGATTATTGCAAAGCACTGAACATTATCAAATAGAACAACAGAGTTTTATTGTATTGTATGTATTATTTTCTAATAATTCGTCAATTGTTCCGCTTATATAACAACATCTCCAAAAATTGTTCAGATGTTTTATCCTTTGTCAGGTTTTGTCCTTGTGTTCGGGACTCATTATGCATCTCCTTGCATACTTTTTACTTCGTTTTAGAGCTAGAGACGAGGCTTGAGTCATTG
>JAUCMT010000059.1:14983192-14993737 GCA_032357475.1 Enteromius thamalakanensis
TACTTTGCTTGGAAATTTTAAGGCAATCGGTTTCCTAACTTTTTCTTAGTAAATTCAACAAATTACATTTTACAGTGAACACAGGTGGATCGGGTAACTAATTAACTAAACAAGAACAGGAACATGACCAAATTAGGAAACCCAGGAATTAAGAAAACAAAACCAAACTAGACACATAGAGACACATAACAAGGACAAGGACGTGACATGGATAATGGATGAAGATATTAATAGATGGATGGGTGAATGGAGGGATGTCAACAAAATAAAGTAAGGATGGATGGAGATTAATGATGGATGGGTGAAAGGAGAGATGGAGACATGAATTAATCAATAGGTGGACGGCTGGATAATGATTGGATGAAGGTAATAGTAGATGGATGGGTGAAAGGAAGGATGTAGACAAAATAATCGATGGATAAAAAAGGAATGAATGGACAGATAGATGGAGGAATAAGGATATGAATTAGTAAAAGGTTGGATTGAGAGAGGATTGATAAAAGAAAGAATGGTGCATCGATGACAAAGAATGAATGATGATGGATGATGAAGACAAGAATTAATGTATGGACAGTAAGGCAGTTTGATGAAAGGATGAATTTACGTAGCAAGGGATGGAAGAAAGAATGGGTGGATGGGTGAAAGGATGGATGTAGACATGAATGGATGGCGGGATGGATGGAGGATGGATGGATGGACGGACGGAGCATGGATGAAGGATGGATGGTTAGAGGATGGATGGCGCATGGATGGATGGTAAAGGGAGGGATGGAAACAAATAAATACAAGGATGGATGAACAATGAAAATGGGAGAGATGCATGTATGTAGCAAGGGATGGATGCAAACGCACAGACTGATCAGACTGAAATGAATTAATAGGTGTAACAAAGATTGCCTGGAAGTAAAGATCAATGGAGATATAAATTAATGAACTTATGGACAGAAGGCCAGAATGGATGGATGGATGGAGGAGTGAAAGAGAGGACTGATTGATGGATGGATGGATGGATGAATAGATAAATGTACTGTAGGGATGGAGAGATGAATGGATGGAAACATTAACTAATTAATAGGTAAATTTAAGGATGGAGGGATTAACGGATAAAAATAAGGATGGACAGACAGTGGGATGATATTACAGGACATGTAGTTTTCATCAGTTAGATGTTGAGCTGGTACCCCAGACTAACACTCCCAGTGTCCCTCACACACCCTTCACTCGGGACACCAGTGCTGGAAAAATGACATGATGTTCAGGGAAAACAGCATGAGCTCAGTACAGCTCTTACCCACCTCACCAGGATCTCCACCCACAGCAGCCACAAAGACTGCATTTACTGTATGCTTGAAAGTTTCCATCTTGCATAAGTGTTTTAATATTTTCAGAATTGCTTTGGTATATTGAACATCTGATGAAGCTATGCTGAGAACACGCTGTTCTGTCTTGAAGGACTCTCGAATCAATGAGAGTCAATCTCAGGAAAACTCTAAATAAATATCTGAACCATATTTCACAACAAAACTAAAAGAAATCTATAAAGACAAATTGCGTATTGTATTAGGCCTTTTTTCCTATGTACAGTGTCCAGGATTTTCTTTTTTCTTCCAAAGACAAAATAAAAAAAAGTAAGAAAGAAAAAAGAAAAAGAGCAAAATGACATACTACACAAGGAAAATTGGTACAACCATTAAGAGTTGTTTCATTGTGAAATCCTTTTCATAGTAATTAAGCACTTTTTAATGTCAAACTCTGGACTATAATGTACACAAATCTCAGTATCACTACACAATCATTACAACTGAAACCCCATAGAATCAAAATCTGCTTTACAAACATACTTTAAAGTTTTATTTATTGTTTGCCATGTGTATGTTCATTCTTATTTATATTTATAACAAGCAGGGTTTTTTATTTATCCATTTACTCATTTATATTTTTATTTATTCATTTATTGTGTTACAATAATGACTTCTACTTTATGTACTGATGTATGCAAAAGAGAACTGGTAAATAAAGTAAAAAAGTACGAAAACTAAATCCATAAAGTTATTTTAGTCAACTTTATTTTTGTAATATTTCGACTTTATTCTCGAAACATTTCGACTTTATGAAACATTTCAACTTTATTCCTGAAACAAGACTTTATTTTCGAAAAATTTCGGCAAATATTCTCGTAGCATTTCTTCTTTAAAATAAAGTCTAAATATTTCGACATTAATCTCGTCATTTTAAATTGTACTTTTTTTTAAGGTGGCACTAGAACACAGTTGTACATTGGAATACTTGTTTCTTGGAAATGTTTTCTGTATGTCAATTTATTGGTCAACATTTTGGCGAAGAAAAAAAAAAAAACACATAGACTTGCCCTGAATAGAATGTGGCCTCTATTTTGACTTCGTCAGTAAGCAATCACCAAACACACATTTCAGTCTGATATTTTTTCTGTAAATCATTTAAAATAATTACTGCTTCCTATGTAACTTCTCAACGTAAACAGTTTTTTGTCGCATGACATTAGCTCTCTGAAGACGGTAGCGGTGCTCCACCAGCAGGTGCACATCTCACACCAGTGCTGATCTAGTATCAGTCAGAGAGTGACAGGCCAGCGGGACGGAGGAGACAGGGGACAGCAGGGGTGACAGAGCTGCCATACAAGCTCATATGAGACAGGTCTGATCCAGCCCAGGCTGTCAGACAACCACTGTCACATCACAGCTGTCACTAATAATCAGAGCGGCCTCACAAACACACCAGCTTCTGCTGTAGGTACTGCTGATCAAACCTGAAACGCTCGGCTGAGCGAAGAAGGCCTAACCAACAGATGCTAACGTTCTTCTCACAGCTTGTACATTTACAAGTCTGAATCTGAATCCGAACGCACCGTGTTATGTTGGTCCCATTCAGGCTACATTTGAAAAATGTCGTTCATTTAAGAAATAGTTCAACCAGAAATTAAAATTAGCTGAAAATTTACTCACAAATTTAGGCCAAACAAGATGGAGGTGATCATTATCAAATTAAAATAGCCACAATTTACAGGGATTTAGACACAGAGCTGAACTAGAACTTCTCATATGAAATTAAGAAACTATTGTAAAAATGTTATTTAAATTTGTAACCGCATTAACTATTTTTAATGTGAAAAAATCCTCAGGTAAACAAGAATGATCTCAAATGTTTTAAATAAAATTATATTTCTTTCTTTATTTTTTTCTATTTTATTTTATTTATAGTTTCTTGTAGATAAAATTGAGTGCTGTCTTGGATGTTGTTTCTCATTGATTCACACGGAAATATGTAAATTTTGTTGCAAATGCCATTTTATATTGACTTAATTTTTAACCTGATTTAATGAATTCAAGAGATTAACAAAACAGCTGAAATATATTATTCAAGAAAAATAATAACAATGAATGAACCAGTCAAACAATAAAATAAGTAGTATTTTTGTATATATTTTTAAAAAAAATGATCTTATTCTGTGCCTAAAATTAAAAGCACAGAACATTTTATTTTTATTTGACTACATTTCCAGTGAAATACTAATGGATGCGCTTACTATTTTGCTTACTAGCTACAAATAAGTGCAAACAAAGAGACATATTTTTGTTTATATTTATGTATGCACGTATGTTTTTATACTGGATGAAACGTTTGACATTTTTATATAAGCCAAAATACTAAAGTAAAGTAATTCTTGTTAAAATAACTGTGAAAAGAACTGGCATAAATCTTTGGCATTGCACAGGTGGCGTTGAGATAAACAAACCTTGCTCTGGAAGGAGCCAAAATTAAATCGAGTCTCTGGTCAATGTTTTTCTCATTCACTCCATCGATATGGATGCAGCCAAACTGGAAATTCAATGGCCATAATCTGCTCAGGGCTCATAAAGCCAGGCTCAACAGCGGCTTCTGGCACAGCTATGGGCCTGATTTATTAACTCTCTAATAGGCTTATGGCCTCCACCCCATCGCTGCCTGTGACATTTGTGCTGAGCTGCGATCTTCTGCCTCCATGTCCTTGTGTTTGTGTCTCCTGACTCTACACTTCACCTTCCCTTCAGACAAACCCCACTTATCCTCAATTTCATGCCATTCACTTCTTATCGCAATTCGTTACCACAACCTAGTATCGGTTTTGGACACTACTGGTGACCTACTGGTTGAGAAAAAAAATAAATAAATCACGCCCAGCTAATATTTCACCACAAATTAAGTTATATAAAGCTCTTTTTAGATTACATTACATTTTTTTGGGAAGCCTAGTGCAGTTCTTCAATATCCTTTGATGTATATCTTTTTGAAACAGTGATGCATATTGAATTAATTATCCTTCTTTTAAAAAAGGCTGCAGTTATGTCACAAGCAGAATCAATTGTTTATTGTAGCATTAGTAAGCTAAAATATAGTAATAGTAAAAAATGTAAAATAAATAAAATAACATATTTTTACGGTTCAAGCATCATAAGACATTTACACAAGATTTTTCGATTAAAACACATTAAAATAAGTAGCAATATTGTTTAATGATTTAACACTTTGCACAATAGGTGGCGCAATATAGATTTTTCCTGTAAGGTAGTGCTGCCCCAAAACTTCTGGAGTACCTTCAAGGCAAAGGACGGAAGATCCATAACGAATTTTGTAACTATACGCTAGCAAACTTGTAAAATCTAGCATTTGTAGGTACGATTCAAAATAACTGATGACCTAAATGGCCAACATTGTAAAAACGAAAACCATTCAACTCTGTGTGCTGGTTCAATTCTATAGAGACCAGTTTTATGATTTTTGGCCAAACTGTTTGGAAGTTATAGCAAAGGGGTTCATTTTCCCATCTCCTGACCACTAGGTGGCACTGTGCTGAAATTGTGCAGATAAACTCGGGACATGGTTGTTTGGTATGGTCTAAATAAGATAAAGCTTTGAGGACATATAGCCTCAGGTCCACTTTGGTGGACTCTTCGTCAAATTCATTATTCGCAAATGTTCAGGTTAGTCAAAATGCTTTTGATGACAGTCTGAAGATAGACTGTATGAATTTGGCGAAATTCAGATTAACCATCTAGGACACGTTAGAAAGGGTAGGTTATTTACATAATATTCAGAATGTGGAAACCCAAAGACCATTTTCTTTCAAATTTCTCACGGACCTCTAGGTCCAAGATTCAAACAGGCACACCAAATATTGTTCCTTTGTTGACGATAAGGCCTTTTGCATCGCTTTAGTTCCACGACTAAAAGTGCAGTACTAAAGTACTGAGATGATTTTGCACAAACTATTTCCCAGTACCATTTAAAGGGTTGCATTAACAAGGTTAACAACAGAAGGGCGCTGTGATCGGAGCTGTGTTTTTGTAGTGTCTCATGGGTTTCACAAAAATGGACACGGAATATCGACGTATATGTTAAGCGATTAGGAGGACTAAGAATCTCCAACACCAGCTGGCAGTGCTACATATAATTGAGACTGATAGAAGCAGAAAACACTATAAACGTTTTCAGCCTTTTATTTAAAAAAAAAATTGGATACAGTTTTACATAGTATATGATTACACAGCATTTTAAACCTTGCAGGGTGAGGGGGTTTTTATACGCGTTTAGCACACTTATGTCACTGATAGTTCCTAAAACCTTTTTTTAGAACCTACTCTTAAGTATGGACTTAATTAGTTGCTCCAAATGGAGTACCTGGAACTTAAATTGTTCCTAGTTCCTGCTGTGCAAACACTGCAAAAAGCGAGTAGTTGCAAAGTTAGTTTACGAAATCTACAAACAGGTTTCTGTGGTGCGAAAAGCCCTTTAGTCTACTGAGTGCTCACAATTTATAGGCAGATTTTTTTCAAAATATGCCAATGCCCTCACAGATATTGGTGGCACATTGGACAAAGACTGACAGACAAAGATATTCTATGTATGCTATTTAAAATAAATAAATAAATATATATAGAGATTTTTTTTTATAAAACACATATAGGCTACATATTTATTTATATGAAAAAAAAATTGCATTCGTCTTCTTCCAAAAATAACAATAGCTTACATTTTCAGATTTCTACATCAATGACAAAATCCAATTGCTTTTTTTAAGCATTTTAATAAATGAGACAATTTATTTTGCTAGACTTTCCACTTACAATAATACTGTAAGATTGCATTTTCTTATTTGCATAAATCTAATCACACCAGCTGAGAATCACTGAGCGAGAAAGAGGTCAATTTGAGAAGTGCTATCTATAAAAACACAATAAAAAAGAAATCACCAATTCCCATAAGGACTCATTAAACATTTAGTGATTTCTTACAGACACCAAAATTGCACCTGATTGTTAGATCTACTAAACACCCCTGCCATCTCTCTTTTCACAACCTCAGGTCTTTGCTGAGCACAAGTCATGTGCAAAAACTCCTAATTTTTGTATGCATGTCTTCCGAATATGTTTAATGGGCATGCTATAAAGAAGAAAAAAAAACTATCTGGTTACAATGTATTATCGTGAGTGTTACTTTGTTGTACTACCTGAATTATATGCCACTATAAACAATAAAAAATGTTTAGCAAACAGGCTTTCAATTACGTCAACCATAAACAAAGATTTCTGAATGTTTGTCTAATGTTAAATAAAATAAACAGATAAAGTACACCAAAAATCACATTTAAGGGAGAAATATGACAAATAATAGAGATGTTTCCACGAAATTGTGTTACACAATTACAAAAACACTTAAAGCGTAATAGCAGTACAGATGTGTTATTTTTGAGTGTTTTCAGAAACAGCCTCCTCTGCTCTATTGATTTCCTTTGTTCTATATGTGAATCCTTTCAAATGTGCCTGCTCTGAAATCTATGTGTATTTTATGAAAGGCCCTCGTAATAAAAACCCATTTAGCCTTGGCTCTGTCTTTCTCACCATGTGGTTTGTGCAATTATTTTTCCCATCTTTTCCCGCTCTGTTTATTTGGTCATTCAGTTGCAGGATGAATGCCATGTTCAGCGGCCCACGCATTACACTAACAGGTGAGGATGACAGTCTGATGAAGGTGAGATGTGACTCAGAGTGCTAATATGGCGATGACCAGTAAACAATCCGACACTTTCAGGTCACATAACGTGTTTGTGTAAGGAGACTGGGTACATGTGGAAATGCGTTCTATATTTTCTGCAGTGTGCATGCTGTGCACAGTATGTGAATATTCTGTATGCATATGCAAAACACCCAACTGACAAAAGACATTTCCAAAAATATGCAGTATGCAAACACAGCAGACTGCAGGACGCAGAATCCCACAATCCAATCTGCCCGACTGGAATATCCATTTCCATTGTCAAATTAACTGTCCTGTATTAGTTTTAGTCGTAGTGTTTGTTTCTCATGATTCAGTCAACATTTTTTTTTAAATGGTATATGCTTTAATTAATCAGTTTCACCGAATGATACTGTTCTAGTCAACAATAACAACAAAAACATATTTTAATAACATATATTTAAAAAAAATAATAATAATATTACATAATATTATAACGTTTTAAAGGTTTGGTATTTGCCGGATTTTATATTTCTGCAACGTTTTTTTGATCAAAATGCAGCAAAAACAGTCATTCTGTGGAATATCATTACAGTGTACAATAACTGCTTATAATAACTTAATAATATTGTAAAATGTAATTCATTGCTTTGATACAAAGCGCAATTTTCCGTTTTCAATGTTACCTGATCCTTCAGAAAACCACTTTAATTTGCTGCTCAAGAAACATTTCTGTTTATTAGTTTGCAACGTTACAGAGTTATTTGAATTGTTTTCAAAATAACTTGTTTTGTTTGAAATATAAATCTTTTGCAACATAATAAATATACTTACTGTCAATTTTAATCAATGTAATGCTTCCTTGCTGAACTACAAAAAACTGGTCTCAAACTACACTGTAATAAAGGGAACACTTAAACAACACAATTGACCACTTAGGAAGCAACACTGATTGACAATCATTTTCATATGCTGTTGTGTGAATGGAATAGACAGAAGGTGGAAATTATAGCCAACTAACAAGACACCCCCAATAAAGGAGTGGTACTGCAGGTGGTGACCACAGACCACTTCTCAGTTTTTATGCTTTCTGGCTGATGTTTTGGTCACTTCTGAATGCTGGCGATGCTTTCACTCTAGTGGTAGCATGAGATGGAGTCAACAACCCACACAAGTGGCTCTGGTAGCGCAGCTCATCCAGGATGGCACATCAATGCGAGTTTTGGCAAGAAGGTGTCTGTCAGCGCAGTGTCCAGAGCATGGAGGCGCTACCAGGAGACAGGTCAGTACATCAGGAGACGTGGAGGAGGCCGTAGGAGGACAACAACCCAGCAGCAGAACCGCTAGCTCCGCCTTTGTGCCAGGAGGAACAGGAACAAATGTGCATGTGTCTGCTCAAACGGTCAGAAACAGACTTCATGAGGGTGGTATGAGGGGGCAACGTCTACAGGTGGGGGTTGTGCTTTCAGCCCAACACTGTGAAGGACGTTTGGCATTTGCCAGAGAACACAGAGATTGGCGAATTCGCCACTTGAGCCCTGTGCTCTTCACAGATGAAAGCAGACAGCGGAACGTTCGCTGCGGTGTCTCCAGACACTGTCACGTCTGTTACATGCACTCAGCGTGAGGTATTTTACAATATACTGAAACATTAAAATGTTTATTCTTCCAAAATAACAGTAGCTTAAATGTTCAGATTTTTACATCAATGACAAAATGCAATTGCTTTCTTAGGCGTTTTAATAAATGAGACAATTTATTTTGCTAGACTTTCCACTTAAAATAATACTGTAAGATTGCATTTTCTTATTTGCATAAATCTAATCACACCAGCTGAGAATCACTGAGCGAGAAAGAGGTCAATTTGAGGAGTTCTATCTATAAAAATAAAATGCACAAAAAAAATAAATCACCAAATTTCCATAAGGACTCTTAAAACGTTTAGTGATTCCTTACAGACACCAAAATGCACCTGATTGTTAGACCAACTGTAAACACCCTAGTCATCTCTCTTCACAATCTCAGGTCTTTGCTGAGCACAAGTCATGTATATACACCCTATACAACCCTTGTTTTTATATGCAAGTCTTTTGAATATGTTTAATGGGTATGTGTACCATTTTTGCAGTTGTACCTTTGTAAGTTTATCACAAAGATTGCAGAATTGCATTTTAATCTCACTTTCAATCACACGCTCACACTCAACAAAACATCATTATAAAACAGAGCTGGACTTGTTAGAGCACAGGAGAAAATGCAGAAAACCAAAAGCAAAAATTAGCATCCCAAAGCTAGCTATTATGTCATAAACTTCCGCACCTGGGCTGCTCTTAAGACAGCGAACATAAGGGCAATTTATGCTCCCATAAAGACAATTGCAAACGTCTGAGCTGTGAGCTGGAGTACTTAAATGGAAAATTAAGAAGACAAATCACACTTAAATAAGTCCTCTTACTGAAAGCTTTCGAACTAAAGCACTAAGTACATTTCGACAAAACAATTGAAAACCATGCATTGAATTCATGAGCATAATGCTGGCAGTAGAACAGCCGGGCTCAATTACGCCGGCCTTGATCTCTGGAGAAACAGCAAGCTAAATGAAGCTTTTGGCTCCGAGCAGGAACAGAAGTCTACAGCCGAAGCCTGTTCTGTTGTTAATATTCAAAGCAGGCAATTACATGGCATTTCCCAACCCCAGCGGTGATAACACACTTAAAAGCTTTGCGTGTTTAAGTAGTTATGATCATTTGATGTTAAGGCTGGGAAAAAGAAAGACCAGGTAAGTTCAGAGCTTTAAAGTTTATTCATAGAGCCCTGAAAGATTAATGCAGGTTTTCTTGTTTCCACTTCTTCCCAATGCAATGTTACTTTTGCAAGCATGGTTATAGTGTTATTAGCAAAATCAGCTTAAACTTAATTATTATCATAGTGCCTTCCTGTTGATAATTCTTGCAAAACTGAATTGCTCAACTGAAATTTGATTGGCTGTTGTGGCCATAGTTTTTTTTTTCATTTGTCTAATGTTGTCAATGAATATTTGCATTGTGTTGTCACTGTAATAAAAGCATTGTGTAATGCTTTCCCTCATTTTCTAATACAACCAGACGTGTCAAAAAACCTTTTGCTAATTGACTACGTCTTGAAAATTTTATGTTCAAGTTGAAAGTTTTCAATTTGCATGGAAGACATGATTGAGGTATACATTGTGCTTGCATGGCAAACGTGTCACCCAATTTGAGTGCGTTACCCAGCACGAATTTTCATCTATTCGCTTCTTTGCATTGACTTTGTATGTATCTATTGCTGTGTGTGTGTTGTATTTAATTTTTTCAAAAGTTGTAACTTGGGGTAAGAAGAACAGTTGAGTAAAATGTTATTTTTGTTCTCTTTGCGCAAAAAAGAAAAATTTTAATAGTGTCACATAACTGAAGTTGAGCCACTGATGTCACATGGACTGTTTTTACTATGTTTCTGGACCTGGGAACATTTCAGTTGTGTTGCTGTCTATGACGAGAT